>OY987308.1:592070-729070 GCA_963920635.1 Pseudeuparius sepicola
GATTCGATGTGCGCCAACGGCGCCTTGTAAAAACTGTTGGAGAGGGTCTCCCCCACACCCCATACAACGCCGAAACATTTGCCAGGCCGTAGGAAATAAACTACAGGCGAAAAACCGTCAAAAATCTGTATATCCCGGACAAAAAAAAATCGCCATTTCTTTATGATTCGATGTGCGCCAACGGCGCCTTGTAAAAACTGTTGGGGAGGGTCCCCCCTACAACCCATACAACGCCGAAACATTTGCCAGGCCGTAGGAAAAACACGTCAGGCGAAAAACTGTCAAAACTCTGTATATCCCGGACAAAAAAAAATCGCCATTTCTTTATGATTCGATGTGCGCCAACGGCGCCTTGTAAAAACTATTGGAGAGGGTCTCCCCCACACCCCATACAACGCCGAAACATTTGCCAGGCCGTAGGAAAAACACGACAGGCGAAAAACTGTCAAAACTCTGTATATCCCGGACAAAAAAAAATCGCCATTTCTTTATGATTCGATGTGCGCCAACGGCGCCTTGTAAAAACTGTTGGGGAGGGTCCCCCCTACAACCCATACAACGCCGAAACATTTGCCAGGCCGTAGGAAAAACACGTCAGGCGAAAAACTGTCAAAACTCTGTATATCCCGGACAAAAAAAAATCGCCATTTCTTTATGATTCGATGTGCGCCAACGGCGCCTTGTAAAAACTGTTGGGGAGGGTCCCCCCTACAACCCATACAACGCCGAAACATTTGCCAGGCCGTAGGAAAAACACGTCAGGCGAAAAACTGTCAAAACTCTGTATATCCCGGACAAAAAAAAATCGCCATTTCTTTATGATTCGATGTGCGCCAACGGCGCCTTGTAAAAACTGTTGGGGAGGGTCCCCCCTACAACCCATACAACGCCGAAACATTTGCCAGGCCGTAGGAAATAAACTACAGGCGAAAAACCGTCAAAACTCTGTATATCCCGGACAAAAAAAATCGCCATTTCTTTATGATTCGATGTGCGCCAACGGCGCCTTGTAAAAACTGTTGGGGAGGGTCCCCCCTACAACCCATACAACGCCGAAACATTTGCCAGGCCGTAGGAAAAACACGACAGGCGAAAAACTGTCAAAAATCTGTATATCCCGGACAAAAAAAAATCGCCATTTCTTTATGATTCGATGTGCGCCAACGGCGCCTTGTAAAAACTGATGGGGAGGGTCCCCCCTACAACCCATACAACGCCGAAACATTTGCCAGGCCGTAGGAAAAACACGTCAGGCGAAAAACTGTCAAAACTCTGTATATCCCGGACAAAAAAAAATCGCCATTTCTTTATGATTCGATGTGCGCCAACGGCGCCTTGTAAAAACTGTTGGAGAGGGTCTCCCCCACACCCCATACAACGCCGAAACATTTGCCAGGCCGTAGGAAAAACACGTCAGGCGAAAAACTGTCAAAACTCTGTATATCCCGGACAAAAAAAAATCGCCATTTCTTTATGATTCGATGTGCGCCAACGGCGCCTTGTAAAAACTGTTGGGGAGGGTCCCCCCTACAACCCATACAACGCCGAAACATTTGCCAGGCCGTAGGAAATAAACTACAGGCGAAAAACCGTCAAAACTCTGTATATCCCGGACAAAAAAAAATCGCCATTTCTTTATGATTCGATGTGCGCCAACGGCGCCTTGTAAAAACTGTTGGGGAGGGTCCCCCCTACAACCCATACAACGCCGAAACATTTGCCAGGCCGTAGGAAAAACACGACAGGCGAAAAACTGTCAAAAATCTGTATATCCCGGACAAAAAAAAATCGCCATTTCTTTATGATTCGATGTGCGCCAACGGCGCCTTGTAAAAACTGATGGGGAGGGTCCCCCCTACAACCCATACAACGCCGAAACATTTGCCAGGCCGTAGGAAAAACACGTCAGGCGAAAAACTGTCAAAACTCTGTATATCCCGGACAAAAAAAAATCGCCATTTCTTTATGATTCGATGTGCGCCAACGGCGCCTTGTAAAAACTGTTGGGGAGGGTCCCCCCTACAACCCATACAACGCCGAAACATTTGCCAGGCCGTAGGAAATAAACTACAGGCGAAAAACCGTCAAAACTCTGTATATCCCGGACAAAAAAAAATCGCCATTTCTTTATGATTCGATGTGCGCCAACGGCGCCTTGTAAAAACTGTTGGGGAGGGTCCCCCCTACAACCCATACAACGCCGAAACATTTGCCAGGCCGTAGGAAAAACACGACAGGCGAAAAACTGTCAAAAATCTGTATATCCCGGACAAAAAAAAATCGCCATTTCTTTATGATTCGATGTGCGCCAACGGCGCCTTGTAAAAACTGATGGGGAGGGTCCCCCCTACAACCCATACAACGCCGAAACATTTGCCAGGCCGTAGGAAAAACACGTCAGGCGAAAAACTGTCAAAACTCTGTATATCCCGGACAAAAAAAAATCGCCATTTCTTTATGATTCGATGTGCGCCAACGGCGCCTTGTAAAAACTGTTGGAGAGGGTCTCCCCCACACCCCATACAACGCCGAAACATTTGCCAGGCCGTAGGAAAAACACGTCAGGCGAAAAACTGTCAAAACTCTGTATATCCCGGACAAAAAAAAATCGCCATTTCTTTATGATTCGATGTGCGCCAACGGCGCCTTGTAAAAACTATTGGAGAGGGTCTCCCCCACACCCCATACAACGCCGAAACATTTGCCAGGCCGTAGGAAATAAACTACAGGCGAAAAACCGTCAAAACTCTGTATATCCCGGACAAAAAAAAATCGCCATTTCTTTATGATTCGATGTGCGCCAACGGCGCCTTGTAAAAACTGTTGGGGAGGGTCCCCCCTACAACCCATACAACGCCGAAACATTTGCCAGGCCGTAGGAAAAACACGACAGGCGAAAAACTGTCAAAACTCTGTATATCCCGGACAAAAAAAAATCGCCATTTCTTTATGATTCGATGTGCGCCAACGGCGCCTTGTAAAAACTGTTGGGGAGGGTCCCCCCTACAACCCATACAACGCCGAAACATTTGCCAGGCCGTAGGAAATAAACTACAGGCGAAAAACCGTCAAAACTCTGTATATCCCGGACAAAAAAAATCGCCATTTCTTTATGATTCGATGTGCGCCAACGGCGCCTTGTAAAAACTGTTGGGGAGGGTCCCCCCTACAACCCATACAACGCCGAAACATTTGCCAGGCCGTAGGAAAAACACGACAGGCGAAAAACCGTCAAAACTCTGTATATCCCGGACAAAAAAAAATCGCCATTTCTTTATGATTCGATGTGCGCAACGGCGCCTTGTAAAAACTGTTGGGGAGGGTCCCCCCTACAACCCATACAACGCCGAAACATTTGCCAGGCCGTAGGAAAAACACGACAGGCGAAAAACTGTCAAAAATCTGTATATCCCGGACAAAAAAAAATCGCCATTTCTTTATGATTCGATGTGCGCCAACGGCGCCTTGTAAAAACTGTTGGGGAGGGTCCCCCCTACAACCCATACAACGCCGAAACATTTGCCAGGCCGTAGGAAAAACACGTCAGGCGAAAAACTGTCAAAACTCTGTATATCCCGGACAAAAAAAAATCGCCATTTCTTATGATTCGATGTGCGCCAACGGCGCCTTGTAAAAACTGTTGGAGAGGGTCTCCCCCACACCCCATACAACGCCGAAACATTTGCCAGGCCGTAGGAAAAACACGTCAGGCGAAAAACTGTCAAAACTCTGTATATCCCGGACAAAAAAAATCGCCATTTCTTTATGATTCGATGTGCGCCAACGGCGCCTTGTAAAAACTATTGGAGAGGGTCTCCCCCACACCCCATACAACGCCGAAACATTTGCCAGGCCGTAGGAAATAAACTACAGGCGAAAAACCGTCAAAACTCTGTATATCCCGGACAAAAAAAAATCGCCATTTCTTTATGATTCGATGTGCGCCAACGGCGCCTTGTAAAAACTGTTGGGGAGGGTCCCCCCTACAACCCATACAACGCCGAAACATTTGCCAGGCCGTAGGAAAAACACGACAGGCGAAAAACTGTCAAAACTCTGTATATCCCGGACAAAAAAAAATCGCCATTTCTTTATGATTCGATGTGCGCCAACGGCGCCTTGTAAAAACTGTTGGGGAGGGTCCCCCCTACAACCCATACAACGCCGAAACATTTGCCAGGCCGTAGGAAAAACACGTCAGGCGAAAAACTGTCAAAACTCTGTATATCCCGGACAAAAAAAAATCGCCATTTCTTTATGATTCGATGTGCGCCAACGGCGCCTTGTAAAAACTATTGGAGAGGGTCTCCCCCACACCCCATACAACGCCGAAACATTTGCCAGGCCGTAGGAAAAACACGACAGGCGAAAAACTGTCAAAACTCTGTATATCCCGGACAAAAAAAAATCGCCATTTCTTTATGATTCGATGTGCGCCAACGGCGCCTTGTAAAAACTGTTGGGGAGGGTCCCCCCTACAACCCATACAACGCCGAAACATTTGCCAGGCCGTAGGAAAAACACGTCAGGCGAAAAACTGTCAAAACTCTGTATATCCCGGACAAAAAAAAATCGCCATTTCTTTATGATTCGATGTGCGCCAACGGCGCCTTGTAAAAACTGTTGGGAGGGTCCCCCCTACAACCCATACAACGCCGAAACATTTGCCAGGCCGTAGGAAAAACACGTCAGGCGAAAACTGTCAAAACTCTGTATATCCCGGACAAAAAAAATCGCCATTTCTTTATGATTCGATGTGCGCCAACGGCGCCTTGTAAAAACTGTTGGGGAGGGTCCCCCCTACAACCCATACAACGCCGAAACATTTGCCAGGCCGTAGGAAATAAACTACAGGCGAAAAACCGTCAAAACTCTGTATATCCCGGACAAAAAAAAATCGCCATTTCTTTATGATTCGATGTGCGCCAACGGCGCCTTGTAAAAACTGTTGGGGAGGGTCCCCCCTACAACCCATACAACGCCGAAACATTTGCCAGGCCGTAGGAAAAACACGACAGGCGAAAAACCGTCAAAACTCTGTATATCCCGGACAAAAAAAATCGCCATTTCTTTATGATTCGATGTGCGCCAACGGCGCCTTGTAAAAACTGTTGGGGAGGGTCCCCCCTACAACCCATACAACGCCGAAACATTTGCCAGGCCGTAGGAAAAACACGACAGGCGAAAAACTGTCAAAAATCTGTATATCCCGGACAAAAAAAATCGCCATTTTCTTTATGATTCGATGTGCGCCAACGGCGCCTTGTAAAAACTGTTGGGGAGGGTCCCCCCTACAACCCATACAACGCCGAAACATTTGCCAGGCCGTAGGAAAAACACGTCAGGCGAAAAACTGTCAAAACTCTGTATATCCCGGACAAAAAAAAATCGCCATTTCTTTATGATTCGATGTGCGCCAACGGCGCCTTGTAAAAACTGTTGGGGAGGGTCCCCCCTACAACCCATACAACGCCGAAACATTTGCCAGGCCGTAGGAAATAAACTACAGGCGAAAAACCGTCAAAAATCTGTATATCCCGGACAAAAAAAAATCGCCATTTCTTTATGATTCGATGTGCGCCAACGGCGCCTTGTAAAAACTGTTGGGGAGGGTCCCCCCTACAACCCATACAACGCCGAAACATTTGCCAGGCCGTAGGAAATAAACTACAGGCGAAAAACGTCAAAAATCTGTATATCCCGGACAAAAAAAAATCGCCATTTCTTTATGATTCGATGTGCGCCAACGGCGCCTTGTAAAAACTGTTGGGGAGGGTCCCCCCTACAACCCATACAACGCGAAACATTTGCCAGGCCGTAGGAAATAAACTACAGGCGAAAAACCGTCAAAACTCTGTATATCCCGGACAAAAAAAAATCGCCATTTCTTTATGATTCGATGTGCGCCAACGGCGCCTTGTAAAAACTATTGGAGAGGGTCTCCCCCACACCCCATACAACGCCGAAACATTTGCCAGGCCGTAGGAAAAACACGACAGGCGAAAAACTGTCAAAACTCTGTATATCCCGGACAAAAAAAAATCGCCATTTCTTTATGATTCGATGTGCGCCAACGGCGCTTGTAAAAACTGTTGGGGAGGGTCCCCCCTACAACCCATACAACGCCGAAACATTTGCCAGGCCGTAGGAAATAAACTACAGGCGAAAAACCGTCAAAACTCTGTATATCCCGGACAAAAAAAAAATCGCCATTTCTTTATGATTCGATGTGCGCCAACGGCGCCTTGTAAAAACTGTTGGAGAGGGTCTCCCCACACCCCATACAACGCCGAAACATTTGCCAGGCCGTAGGAAAAACACGACAGGCGAAAAACTGTCAAAACTCTGTATATCCCGGACAAAAAAAAATCGCCATTTCTTTATGATTCGATGTGCGCCAACGGCGCCTTGTAAAAACTGTTGGGGAGGGTCTCCCCCACACCCCATACAACGCCGAAACATTTGCCAGGCCGTAGGAAAAACACGACAGGCGAAAAACTGTCAAAA
This sequence comes from Pseudeuparius sepicola, assembly GCA_963920635.1. Taxonomy (NCBI): domain Eukaryota; kingdom Metazoa; phylum Arthropoda; class Insecta; order Coleoptera; family Anthribidae; genus Pseudeuparius; species Pseudeuparius sepicola. Next base: position 598,578 of record OY987308.1, read on the forward strand.
CTCTGTATATCCCGGACAAAAAAAAATCGCCATTTCTTTATGATTCGATGTGCGCCAACGGCGCCTTGTAAAAACTGTTGGGGAGGGTCCCCCCTACAACCCATACAACGCCGAAACATTTGCCAGGCCGTAGGAAAAACACGACAGGCGAAAAACTGTCAAAACTCTGTATATCCCGGACAAAAAAAAATCGCCATTTCTTTATGATTCGATGTGCGCCAACGGCGCCTTGTAAAAACTGTTGGAGAGGGTCTCCCCCACACCCCATACAACGCCGAAACATTTGCCAGGCCGTAGGAAATAAACTACAGGCGAAAAACCGTCAAAACTCTGTATATCCCGGACAAAAAAAAATCGCCATTTCTTTATGATTCGATGTGCGCCAACGGCGCCTTGTAAAAACTGTTGGAGAGGGTCTCCCCACACCCCATACAACGCCGAAACATTTGCCAGGCCGTAGGAAATAAACTACAGGCGAAAAAACCGTCAAAAATCTGTATATCCCGGACAAAAAAAAATCGCCATTTCTTTATGATTCGATGTGCGCCAACGGCGCCTTGTAAAAACTGTTGGAGAGGGTCTCCCCCACACCCCATACAACGCCGAAACATTTGCCAGGCCGTAGGAAAAACACGTCAGGCGAAAAACTGTCAAAACTCTGTATATCCCGGACAAAAAAAAATCGCCATTTCTTTATGATTCGATGTGCGCCAACGGCGCCTTGTAAAAACTATTGGAGAGGGTCTCCCCCACACCCCATACAACGCCGAAACATTTGCCAGGCCGTAGGAAAACACGACAGGCGAAAAACTGTCAAAACTCTGTATATCCCGGACAAAAAAAAATCGCCATTTCTTTATGATTCGATGTGCGCCAACGGCGCCTTGTAAAAACTGTTGGAGAGGGTCTCCCCCACAACCCATACAACGCCGAAACATTTGCCAGGCCGTAGGAAATAAACTACAGGCGAAAAACCGTCAAAACTCTGTATATCCCGGACAAAAAAAAATCGCCATTTCTTTATGATTCGATGTGCGCCAACGGCGCCTTGTAAAAACTGTTGAGAGGGTCTCCCCCACACCCCATACAACGCCGAAACATTTGCCAGGCCGTAGGAAATAAACTACAGGCGAAAAAACCGTCAAAACTCTGTATATCCCGGACAAAAAAAAATCGCCATTTCTTTATGATTCGATGTGCGCCAACGGCGCCTTGTAAAAACTGTTGGAGAGGGTCTCCCCCACTACCCCATACAACGCCGAAACATTTGCCAGGCCGTAGGAAATAAACTACAGGCGAAAAACCGTCAAAACTCTGTATATCCCGGACAAAAAAAAATCGCCATTTCTTTATGATTCGATGTGCGCCAACGGCGCCTTGTAAAAACTGTTGGGGAGGGTCCCCCCTACAACCCATACAACGCCGAAACATTTGCCAGGCCGTAGGAAAAACACGTCAGGCGAAAAACTGTCAAAACTCTGTATATCCCGGACAAAAAAAAATCGCCATTTCTTTATGATTCGATGTGCGCCAACGGCGCCTTGTAAAAACTATTGGAGAGGGTCTCCCCCACACCCCATACAACGCCGAAACATTTGCCAGGCCGTAGGAAAAACACGACAGGCGAAAAACTGTCAAAACTCTGTATATCCCGGACAAAAAAAAATCGCCATTTCCTTATGATTCGATGTGCGCCAACGGCGCCTTGTAAAAACTATTGGAGAGGGTCTCCCCCACACCCCATACAACGCCGAAACATTTGCCAGGCCGTAGGAAAAACACGACAGGCGAAAAACTGTCAAAACTCTGTATATCCCGGACAAAAAAAAATCGCCATTTCTTTATGATTCGATGTGCGCCAACGGCGCCTTGTAAAAACTGTTGGAGAGGGTCTCCCCCACACCCCATACAACGCCGAAACATTTGCCAGGCCGTAGGAAATAAACTACAGGCGAAAAACCGTCAAAAATCTGTATATCCCGGACAAAAAAAAATCGCCATTTCTTTATGATTCGATGTGCGCCAACGGCGCCTTGTAAAAACTGTTGGAGAGGGTCTCCCCCACACCCCATACAACGCCGAAACATTTGCCAGGCCGTAGGAAATAAACTACAGGCGAAAAACCGTCAAAACTCTGTATATCCCGGACAAAAAAAAATCGCCATTTCTTTATGATTCGATGTGCGCCAACGGCGCCTTGTAAAAACTGTTGGAGAGGGTCTCCTACACACCCCATACAACGCCGAAACATTTGCCAGGCCGTAGGAAATAAACTACAGGCGAAAAACCGTCAAAACTCTGTATATCCCGGACAAAAAAAAATCGCCATTTCTTTATGATTCGATGTGCGCCAACGGCGCCTTGTAAAAACTGTTGGGGAGGGTCCCCCCTACAACCCATACAACGCCGAAACATTTGCCAGGCCGTAGGAAAAACACGACAGGCGAAAAACTGTCAAAACTCTGTATATCCCGGACAAAAAAAAATCGCCATTTCTTTATGATTCGATGTGCGCCAACGGCGCCTTGTAAAAACTGTTGGGGAGGGTCCCCCCTACAACCCATACAACGCCGAAACATTTGCCAGGCCGTAGGAAATAAACTACAGGCGAAAAACCGTCAAAAATCTGTATATCCCGGACAAAAAAAAATCGCCATTTCTTTATGATTCGATGTGCGCCAACGGCGCCTTGTAAAAACTGTTGGAGAGGGTCTCCCCCACACCCCATACAACGCCGAAACATTTGCCAGGCCGTAGGAAATAAACTACAGGCGAAAAACCGTCAAAAATCTGTATATCCCGGACAAAAAAAAATCGCCATTTCTTTATGATTCGATGTGCGCCAACGGCGCCTTGTAAAAACTGTTGGAGAGGGTCTCCCCCACACCCCATACAACGCCGAAACATTTGCCAGGCCGTAGGAAATAAACTACAGGCGAAAAACCGTCAAAACTCTGTATATCCCGGACAAAAAAAAATCGCCATTTCTTTATGATTCGATGTGCGCCAACGGCGCCTTGTAAAAACTGTTGGAGAGGGTCTCCCCCACACCCCATACAACGCCGAAACATTTGCCAGGCCGTAGGAAATAAACTACAGGCGAAAAACCGTCAAAACTCTGTATATCCCGGACAAAAAAAAATCGCCATTTCTTTATGATTCGATGTGCGCCAACGGCGCCTTGTAAAAACTGTTGGGGAGGGTCCCCCCTACAACCCATACAACGCCGAAACATTTGCCAGGCCGTAGGAAAAACACGACAGGCGAAAAACTGTCAAAACTCTGTATATCCCGGACAAAAAAAAATCGCCATTTCTTTATGATTCGATGTGCGCCAACGGCGCCTTGTAAAAACTGTTGGAGAGGGTCTCCCCCATACCCCATACAACGCCGAAACATTTGCCAGGCCGTAGGAAATAAACTACAGGCGAAAAACCGTCAAAACTCTGTATATCCCGGACAAAAAAAAATCGCCATTTCTTTATGATTCGATGTGCGCCAACGGCGCCTTGTAAAAACTGTTGGGGAGGGTCCCCCCTACAACCCATACAACGCCGAAACATTTGCCAGGCCGTAGGAAAAACACGACAGGCGAAAAACTGTCAAAACTCTGTATATCCCGGACAAAAAAAAATCGCCATTTCTTTATGATTCGATGTGCGCCAACGGCGCCTTGTAAAAACTGTTGGAGAGGGTCTCCCCCACACCCCATACAACGCCGAAACATTTGCCAGGCCGTAGGAAATAAACTACAGGCGAAAAACCGTCAAAACTCTGTATATCCCGGACAAAAAAAAATCGCCATTTCTTTATGATTCGATGTGCGCCAACGGCGCCTTGTAAAAACTGTTGGAGAGGGTCTCCCCCACACCCCATACAACGCCGAAACATTTGCCAGGCCGTAGGAAATAAACTACAGGCGAAAAACCGTCAAAACTCTGTATATCCCGGACAAAAAAAAATCGCCATTTCTTTATGATTCGATGTGCGCCAACGGCGCCTTGTAAAAACTGTTGGGGAGGGTCCCCCCTACAACCCATACAACGCCGAAACATTTGCCAGGCCGTAGGAAAAACACGACAGGCGAAAAACTGTCAAAACTCTGTATATCCCGGACAAAAAAAAATCGCCATTTCTTTATGATTCGATGTGCGCCAACGGCGCCTTGTAAAAACTGTTGGAGAGGGTCTCCCCCACACCCCATACAACGCCGAAACATTTGCCAGGCCGTAGGAAATAAACTACAGGCGAAAAACCGTCAAAACTCTGTATATCCCGGACAAAAAAAAATCGCCATTTCTTTATGATTCGATGTGCGCCAACGGCGCCTTGTAAAAACTGTTGGGGAGGGTCCCCCCTACAACCCATACAACGCCGAAACATTTGCCAGGCCGTAGGAAAAACACGACAGGCGAAAAACTGTCAAAACTCTGTATATCCCGGACAAAAAAAAATCGCCATTTCTTTATGATTCGATGTGCGCCAACGGCGCCTTGTAAAAACTGTTGGAGAGGGTCTCCCCCACACCCCATACAACGCCGAAACATTTGCCAGGCCGTAGGAAATAAACTACAGGCGAAAAACCGTCAAAACTCTGTATATCCCGGACAAAAAAAAATCGCCATTTCTTTATGATTCGATGTGCGCCAACGGCGCCTTGTAAAAACTGTTGGGGAGGGTCCCCCCTACAACCCATACAACGCCGAAACATTTGCCAGGCCGTAGGAAATAAACTACAGGCGAAAAACCGTCAAAAATCTGTATATCCCGGACAAAAAAAAATCGCCATTTCTTTATGATTCGATGTGCGCCAACGGCGCCTTGTAAAAACTGTTGGAGAGGGTCTCCCCCACACCCCATACAACGCCGAAACATTTGTCAGGCCGTAGGAAATAAACTACAGGCGAAAAACCGTCAAAACTCTGTATATCCCGGACAAAAAAAAATCGCCATTTCTTTATGATTCGATGTGCGCCAACGGCGCCTTGTAAAAACTGTTGGGGAGGGTCCCCCCTACAACCCATACAACGCCGAAACATTTGCCAGGCCGTAGGAAATAAACTACAGGCGAAAAACCGTCAAAACTCTGTATATCCCGGACAAAAAAAAATCGCCATTTCTTTATGATTCGATGTGCGCCAACGGCGCCTTGTAAAAACTGTTGGGGAGGGTCCCCCCTACAACCCATACAACGCCGAAACATTTGCTAGGCCGTAGGAAAAACACGACAGGCGAAAAACTGTCAAAACTCTGTATATCCCGGACAAAAAAAAATCGCCATTTCTTTATGATTCGATGTGCGCCAACGGCGCCTTGTAAAAACTGTTGGGGAGGGTCCCCCCTACAACCCATACAACGCCGAAACATTTGCCAGGCCGTAGGAAAAACACGACAGGCGAAAAACTGTCAAAACTCTGTATATCCCGGACAAAAAAAAATCGCCATTTCTTTATGATTCGATGTGCGCCAACGGCGCCTTGTAAAAACTGTTGGAGAGGGTCTCCCCCACACCCCATACAACGCCGAAACATTTGCCAGGCCGTAGGAAAAACACGACAGGCGAAAAACTGTCAAAACTCTGTATATCCCGGACAAAAAAAAATCGCCATTTCTTTATGATTCGATGTGCGCCAACGGCGCCTTGTAAAAACTGTTGGAGAGGGTCTCCCCCACACCCCATACAACGCCGAAACATTTGCCAGGCCGTAGGAAATAAACTACAGGCGAAAAACCGTCAAAAATCTGTATATCCCGGACAAAAAAAAATCGCCATTTCTTTATGATTCGATGTGCGCCAACGGCGCCTTGTAAAAACTGTTGGAGAGGGTCTCCCCCACACCCCATACAACGCCGAAACATTTGCCAGGCCGTAGGAAATAAACTACAGGCGAAAAACCGTCAAAACTCTGTATATCCCGGACAAAAAAAAATCGCCATTTCTTTATGATTCGATGTGCGCCAACGGCGCCTTGTAAAAACTGTTGGAGAGGGTCTCCCCCACACCCCATACAACGCCGAAACATTTGCCAGGCCGTAGGAAATAAACTACAGGCGAAAAACCGTCAAAACTCTGTATATCCCGGACAAAAAAAAATCGCCATTTCTTTATGATTCGATGTGCGCCAACGGCGCCTTGTAAAAACTGTTGGGGAGGGTCCCCCCTACAACCCATACAACGCCGAAACATTTGCCAGGCCGTAGGAAAAACACGACAGGCGAAAAACTGTCAAAACTCTGTATATCCCGGACAAAAAAAAATCGCCATTTCTTTATGATTCGATGTGCGCCAACGGCGCCTTGTAAAAACTGTTGGAGAGGGTCTCCCCCACACCCCATACAACGCCGAAACATTTGCCAGGCCGTAGGAAATAAACTACAGGCGAAAAACCGTCAAAACTCTGTATATCCCGGACAAAAAAAAATCGCCATTTCTTTATGATTCGATGTGCGCCAACGGCGCCTTGTAAAAACTGTTGGGGAGGGTCCCCCCTACAACCCATACAACGCCGAAACATTTGCCAGGCCGTAGGAAAAACACGACAGGCGAAAAACTGTCAAAACTCTGTATATCCCGGACAAAAAAAAATCGCCATTTCTTTATGATTCGATGTGCGCCAACGGCGCCTTGTAAAAACTGTTGGAGAGGGTCTCCCCCACACCCCATACAACGCCGAAACATTTGCCAGGCCGTAGGAAATAAACTACAGGCGAAAAACCGTCAAAACTCTGTATATCCCGGACAAAAAAAAATCGCCATTTCTTTATGATTCGATGTGCGCCAACGGCGCCTTGTAAAAACTGTTGGGGAGGGTCCCCCCTACAACCCATACAACGCCGAAACATTTGCCAGGCCGTAGGAAAAACACGACAGGCGAAAAACTGTCAAAACTCTGTATATCCCGGACAAAAAAAAATCGCCATTTCTTTATGATTCGATGTGCGCCAACGGCGCCTTGTAAAAACTGTTGGAGAGGGTCTCCCCCACACCCCATACAACGCCGAAACATTTGCCAGGCCGTAGGAAATAAACTACAGGCGAAAAACCGTCAAAACTCTGTATATCCCGGACAAAAAAAAATCGCCATTTCTTTATGATTCGATGTGCGCCAACGGCGCCTTGTAAAAACTGTTGGGGAGGGTCCCCCCTACAACCCATACAACGCCGAAACATTTGCCAGGCCGTAGGAAAAACACGACAGGCGAAAAACTGTCAAAACTCTGTATATCCCGGACAAAAAAAAATCGCCATTTCTTTATGATTCGATGTGCGCCAACGGCGCCTTGTAAAAACTGTTGGAGAGGGTCTCCCCCACACCCCATACAACGCCGAAACATTTGCCAGGCCGTAGGAAATAAACTACAGGCGAAAAACCGTCAAAACTCTGTATATCCCGGACAAAAAAAAATCGCCATTTCTTTATGATTCGATGTGCGCCAACGGCGCCTTGTAAAAACTGTTGGGGAGGGTCCCCCCTACAACCCATACAACGCCGAAACATTTGCCAGGCCGTAGGAAAAACACGACAGGCGAAAAACTGTCAAAACTCTGTATATCCCGGACAAAAAAAAATCGCCATTTTTTTATGATTCGATGTGCGCCAACGGCGCCTTGTAAAAACTGTTGGAGAGGGTCTCCCCCACACCCCATACAACGCCGAAACATTTGCCAGGCCGTAGGAAATAAACTACAGGCGAAAAACCGTCAAAACTCTGTATATCCCGGACAAAAAAAAATCGCCATTTCTTTATGATTCGATGTGCGCCAACGGCGCCTTGTAAAAACTGTTGGGGAGGGTCCCCCCTACAACCCATACAACGCCGAAACATTTGCCAGGCCGTAGGAAAAACACGACAGGCGAAAAACTGTCAAAACTCTGTATATCCCGGACAAAAAAAAATCGCCATTTCTTTATGATTCGATGTGCGCCAACGGCGCCTTGTAAAAACTGTTGGAGAGGGTCTCCCCCACACCCCATACAACGCCGAAACATTTGCCAGGCCGTAGGAAATAAACTACAGGCGAAAAACCGTCAAAACTCTGTATATCCCGGACAAAAAAAAATCGCCATTTCTTTATGATTCGATGTGCGCCAACGGCGCCTTGTAAAAACTGTTGGGGAGGGTCCCCCCTACAACCCATACAACGCCGAAACATTTGCCAGGCCGTAGGAAATAAACTACAGGCGAAAAACCGTCAAAAATCTGTATATCCCGGACAAAAAAAAATCGCCATTTCTTTATGATTCGATGTGCGCCAACGGCGCCTTGTAAAAACTGTTGGAGAGGGTCTCCCCCACACCCCATACAACGCCGAAACATTTGCCAGGCCGTAGGAAATAAACTACAGGCGAAAAACCGTCAAAACTCTGTATATCCCGGACAAAAAAAAATCGCCATTTCTTTATGATTCGATGTGCGCCAACGGCGCCTTGTAAAAACTGTTGGGGAGGGTCCCCCCTACAACCCATACAACGCCGAAACATTTGCCAGGCCGTAGGAAATAAACTACAGGCGAAAAACCGTCAAAACTCTGTATATCCCGGACAAAAAAAAATCGCCATTTCTTTATGATTCGATGTGCGCCAACGGCGCCTTGTAAAAACTGTTGGGGAGGGTCCCCCCTACAACCCATACAACGCCGAAACATTTGCCAGGCCGTAGGAAAAACACGACAGGCGAAAAACTGTCAAAACTCTGTATATCCCGGACAAAAAAAAATCGCCATTTCTTTATGATTCGATGTGCGCCAACGGCGCCTTGTAAAAACTGTTGGGGAGGGTCCCCCCTACAACCCATACAACGCCGAAACATTTGCCAGGCCGTAGGAAAAACACGACAGGCGAAAAACTGTCAAAACTCTGTATATCCCGGACAAAAAAAAATCGCCATTTCTTTATGATTCGATGTGCGCCAACGGCGCCTTGTAAAAACTGTTGGAGAGGGTCTCCCCCACACCCCATACAACGCCGAAACATTTGCCAGGCCGTAGGAAAAACACGACAGGCGAAAAACTGTCAAAACTCTGTATATCCCGGACAAAAAAAAATCGCCATTTCTTTATGATTCGATGTGCGCCAACGGCGCCTTGTAAAAACTGTTGGAGAGGGTCTCCCCCACACCCCATACAACGCCGAAACATTTGCCAGGCCGTAGGAAATAAACTACAGGCGAAAAACCGTCAAAACTCTGTATATCCCGGACAAAAAAAAATCGCCATTTCTTTATGATTCGATGTGCGCCAACGGCGCCTTGTAAAAACTGTTGGGGAGGGTCCCCCCTACAACCCATACAACGCCGAAACATTTGCCAGGCCGTAGGAAAAACACGACAGGCGAAAAACTGTCAAAACTCTGTATATCCCGGACAAAAAAAAATCGCCATTTCTTTATGATTCGATGTGCGCCAACGGCGCCTTGTAAAAACTGTTGGGGAGGGTCCCCCCTACAACCCATACAACGCCGAAACATTTGCCAGGCCGTAGGAAATAAACTACAGGCGAAAAACCGTCAAAACTCTGTATATCCCGGACAAAAAAAAATCGCCATTTCTTTATGATTCGATGTGCGCCAACGGCGCCTTGTAAAAACTGTTGGAGAGGGTCTCCCCCACACCCCATACAACGCCGAAACATTTGCCAGGCCGTAGGAAAAACACGTCAGGCGAAAAACTGTCAAAACTCTGTATATCCCGGACAAAAAAAAATCGCCATTTCTTTATGATTCGATGTGCGCCAACGGCGCCTTGTAAAAACTGTTGGGGAGGGTCCCCCCTACAACCCATACAACGCCGAAACATTTGCCAGGCCATAGGAAATAAACTACAGGCGAAAAACCGTCAAAACTCTGTATATCCCGGACAAAAAAAAATCGCCATTTCTTTATGATTCGATGTGCGCCAACGGCGCCTTGTAAAAACTGTTGGGGAGGGTCCCCCCTACAACCCATACAACGCCGAAACATTTGCCAGGCCGTAGGAAAAACACGACAGGCGAAAAACTGTCAAAACTCTGTATATCCCGGACAAAAAAAAATCGCCATTTCTTTATGATTCGATGTGCGCCAACGGCGCCTTGTAAAAACTGTTGGGGAGGGTCCCCCCTACAACCCATACAACGCCGAAACATTTGCCAGGCCGTAGGAAAAACACGACAGGCGAAAAACTGTCAAAACTCTGTATATCCCGGACAAAAAAAAATCGCCATTTCTTTATGATTCGATGTGCGCCAACGGCGCCTTGTAAAAACTGTTGGGGAGGGTCCCCCCTACACCCCATACAACGCCGAAACATTTGCCAGGCCGTAGGAAATAAACTACAGGCGAAAAACCGTCAAAACTCTGTATATCCCGGACAAAAAAAAATCGCCATTTCTTTATGATTCGATGTGCGCCAACGGCGCCTTGTAAAAACTGTTGGGGAGGGTCCCCCCTACAACCCATACAACGCCGAAACATTTGCCAGGCCGTAGGAAAAACACGACAGGCGAAAAACTGTCAAAACTCTGTATATCCCGGACAAAAAAAAATCGCCATTTCTTTATGATTCGATGTGCGCCAACGGCGCCTTGTAAAAACTGTTGGGGAGGGTCCCCCCTACAACCCATACAACGCCGAAACATTTACCAGGCCGTAGGAAAAACACGACAAGCGAAAAACTGTCAAAACTCTGTATATCCCGGACAAAAAAAAATCGCCATTTCTTTATGATTCGATGTGCGCCAACGGCGCCTTGTAAAAACTGTTGGAGAGGGTCTCCCCCACACCCCATACAACGCCGAAACATTTGCCAGGCCGTAGGAAATAAACTACAGGCGAAAAACCGTCAAAAATCTGTATATCCCGGACAAAAAAAAATCGCCATTTCTTTATGATTCGATGTGCGCCAACGGCGCCTTGTAAAAACTGTTGGAGAGGGTCTCCCCCACACCCCATACAACGCCGAAACATTTGCCAGGCCGTAGGAAATAAACTACAGGCGAAAAACCGTCAAAACTCTGTATATCCCGGACAAAAAAAAATCGCCATTTCTTTATGATTCGATGTGCGCCAACGGCGCCTTGTAAAAACTGTTGGAGAGGGTCTCCCCCACACCCCATACCACGCCGAAACATTTGCCAGGCCGTAGGAAAAACACGACAGGCGAAAAACCGTCAAAACTCTGTATATCCCGGGAAAAAAAATTCGCCATTTCTTTATGATTCGATGTGCGCCAACGGCGCCTTGTAAAAACTGTTGGGGAGGGTCCCCCCTACCCCCCATACAACGCCGAAACATTAACCAGGCCGTAGGAAAAACACGACAGGCGAAAAACCGTCAAAACTCTGTATATCCCGGGAAAAAAAATTCGCCATTTCTTTATGATTCGATGTGCGCCAACGGCGCCTTGTAAAAACTGTTGGGGAGGGTCTCCCCCACACCCCATACAACGCCGAAACATTTGCCAGGCCGTAGGAAAAACACGACAGGCGAAAAACCGTCAAAACTCTGTATATCCCGGGAAAAAAAATTCGCCATTTCTTTATGATTCGATGTGCGCCAACGGCGCCTTGTAAAAACTGTTGGGGAGGGTCCCCCCTACCCCCCATACAACGCCGAAACATTAACCAGGCCGTAGGAAAAACACGACAGGCGAAAAACCGTCAAAACTCTGTATATCCCGGACAAAAAAAAATCGCCATTTCTTTATGATTCGATGTGCGCCAACGGCGCCTTGTAAAAACTATTGGAGAGGGTCTCCCCCACACCCCATACAACGCCGAAACATTTGCCAGGCCGTAGGAAATAAACTACAGGCGAAAAACCGTCAAAAATCTGTATATCCCGGACAAAAAAAAATCGCCATTTCTTTATGATTCGATGTGCGCCAACGGCGCCTTGTAAAAACTGTTGGGGAGGGTCCCCCCTACAACCCATACAACGCCGAAACATTTGCCAGGCCGTAGGAAAAACACGTCAGGCGAAAAACTGTCAAAACTCTGTATATCCCGGACAAAAAAAAATCGCCATTTCTTTATGATTCGATGTGCGCCAACGGCGCCTTGTAAAAACTATTGGAGAGGGTCTCCCCCACACCCCATACAACGCCGAAACATTTGCCAGGCCGTAGGAAATAAACTACAGGCGAAAAACCGTCAAAAATCTGTATATCCCGGACAAAAAAAAATCGCCATTTCTTTATGATTCGATGTGCGCCAACGGCGCCTTGTAAAAACTGTTGGAGAGGGTCTCCCCCACACCCCATACAACGCCGAAACATTTGCCAGGCCGTAGGAAATAAACTACAGGCGAAAAACCGTCAAAAATCTGTATATCCCGGACAAAAAAAAATCGCCATTTCTTTATGATTCGATGTGCGCCAACGGCGCCTTGTAAAAACTGTTGGGGAGGGTCCCCCCTACAACCCATACAACGCCGAAACATTTGCCAGGCCGTAGGAAAAACACGACAGGCGAAAAACTGTCAAAACTCTGTATATCCCGGACAAAAAAAAATCGCCATTTCTTTATGATTCGATGTGCGCCAACGGCGCCTTGTAAAAACTGTTGGGGAGGGTCCCCCCTACAACCCATACAACGCCGAAACATTTGCCAGGCCGTAGGAAAAACACGACAGGCGAAAAACTGTCAAAACTCTGTATATCCCGGACAAAAAAAAATCGCCATTTCTTTATGATTCGATGTGCGCCAACGGCGCCTTGTAAAAACTATTGGAGAGGGTCTCCCCCACACCCCATACAACGCCGAAACATTTGCCAGGCCGTAGGAAATAAACTACAGGCGAAAAACCGTCAAAAATCTGTATATCCCGGACAAAAAAAAATCGCCATTTCTTTATGATTCGATGTGCGCCAACGGCGCCTTGTAAAAACTGTTGGGGAGGGTCCCCCCTACAACCCATACAACGCCGAAACATTTGCCAGGCCGTAGGAAAAACACGTCAGGCGAAAAACTGTCAAAACTCTGTATATCCCGGACAAAAAAAAATCGCCATTTCTTTATGATTCGATGTGCGCCAACGGCGCCTTGTAAAAACTGTTGGGGAGGGTCCCCCCTACAACCCATACAACGCCGAAACATTTGCCAGGCCGTAGGAAAAACACGACAGGCGAAAAACTGTCAAAACTCTGTATATCCCGGACAAAAAAAAATCGCCATTTCTTTATGATTCGATGTGCGCCAACGGCGCCTTGTAAAAACTGTTGGGGAGGGTCCCCCCTACAACCCATACAACGCCGAAACATTTGCCAGGCCGTAGGAAAAACACGACAGGCGAAAAACTGTCAAAACTCTGTATATCCCGGACAAAAAAAAATCGCCATTTCTTTATGATTCGATGTGCGCCAACGGCGCCTTGTAAAAACTGTTGGGGAGGGTCCCCCCTACAACCCATACAACGCCGAAACATTTGCCAGGCCGTAGGAAAAACACGTCAGGCGAAAAACTGTCAAAACTCTGTATATCCCGGACAAAAAAAAATCGCCATTTCTTTATGATTCGATGTGCGCCAACGGCGCCTTGTAAAAACTGTTGGGGAGGGTCCCCCCTACAACCCATACAACGCCGAAACATTTGCCAGGCCGTAGGAAAAACACGACAGGCGAAAAACTGTCAAAACTCTGTATATCCCGGACAAAAAAAAATCGCCATTTCTTTATGATTCGATGTGCGCCAACGGCGCCTTGTAAAAACTGTTGGGGAGGGTCCCCCCTACAACCCATACAACGCCGAAACATTTGCCAGGCCGTAGGAAAAACACGACAGGCGAAAAACTGTCAAAACTCTGTATATCCCGGACAAAAAAAAATCGCCATTTCTTTATGATTCGATGTGCGCCAACGGCGCCTTGTAAAAACTATTGGAGAGGGTCTCCCCCACACCCCATACAACGCCGAAACATTTGCCAGGCCGTAGGAAATAAACTACAGGCGAAAAACCGTCAAAAATCTGTATATCCCGGACAAAAAAAAATCGCCATTTCTTTATGATTCGATGTGCGCCAACGGCGCCTTGTAAAAACTGTTGGGGAGGGTCCCCCCTACAACCCATACAACGCCGAAACATTTGCCAGGCCGTAGGAAAAACACGACAGGCGAAAAACTGTCAAAACTCTGTATATCCCGGACAAAAAAAAATCGCCATTTCTTTATGATTCGATGTGCGCCAACGGCGCCTTGTAAAAACTGTTGGGGAGGGTCCCCCCTACAACCCATACAACGCCGAAACATTTGCCAGGCCGTAGGAAAAACACGTCAGGCGAAAAACTGTCAAAACTCTGTATATCCCGGACAAAAAAAAATCGCCATTTCTTTATGATTCGATGTGCGCCAACGGCGCCTTGTAAAAACTATTGGAGAGGGTCTCCCCCACACCCCATACAACGCCGAAACATTTGCCAGGCCGTAGGAAATAAACTACAGGCGAAAAACCGTCAAAAATCTGTATATCCCGGACAAAAAAAAATCGCCATTTCTTTATGATTCGATGTGCGCCAACGGCGCCTTGTAAAAACTGTTGGGGAGGGTCCCCCCTACAACCCATACAACGCCGAAACATTTGCCAGGCCGTAGGAAAAACACGACAGGCGAAAAACTGTCAAAACTCTGTATATCCCGGACAAAAAAAAATCGCCATTTCTTTATGATTCGATGTGCGCCAACGGCGCCTTGTAAAAACTGTTGGGGAGGGTCCCCCCTACAACCCATATAACGCCGAAACATTTGCCAGGCCGTAGGAAAAACACGACAGGCGAAAAACTGTCAAAACTCTGTATATCCCGGACAAAAAAAAATCGCCATTTCTTTATGATTCGATGTGCGCCAACGGCGCCTTGTAAAAACTGTTGGGGAGGGTCCCCCCTACAACCCATACAACGCCGAAACATTTGCCAGGCCGTAGGAAATAAACTACAGGCGAAAAACCGTCAAAAATCTGTATATCCCGGACAAAAAAAAATCGCCATTTCTTTATGATTCGATGTGCGCCAACGGCGCCTTGTAAAAACTGTTGGGGAGGGTCCCCCCTACAACCCATACAACGCCGAAACATTTGCCAGGCCGTAGGAAAAACACGACAGGCGAAAAACTGTCAAAACTCTGTATATCCCGGACAAAAAAAAATCGCCATTTCTTTATGATTCGATGTGCGCCAACGGCGCCTTGTAAAAACTGTTGGGGAGGGTCCCCCCTACAACCCATACAACGCCGAAACATTTGCCAGGCCGTAGGAAAAACACGACAGGCGAAAAACTGTCAAAACTCTGTATATCCCGGACAAAAAAAAATCGCCATTTCTTTATGATTCGATGTGCGCCAACGGCGCCTTGTAAAAACTGTTGGGGAGGGTCCCCCCTACAACCCATACAACGCCGAAACATTTGCCAGGCCGTAGGAAATAAACTACAGGCGAAAAACCGTCAAAACTCTGTATATCCCGGACAAAAAAAAATCGCCATTTCTTTATGATTCGATGTGCGCCAACGGCGCCTTGTAAAAACTGTTGGAGAGGGTCTCCCCCACACCCCATACAACGCCGAAACATTTGCCAGGCCGTAGGAAATAAACTACAGGCGAAAAACCGTCAAAAATCTGTATATCCCGGACAAAAAAAAATCGCCATTTCTTTATGATTCGATGTGCGCCAACGGCGCCTTGTAAAAACTGTTGGGGAGGGTCCCCCCTACAACCCATACAACGCCGAAACATTTGCCAGGCCGTAGGAAATAAACTACAGGCGAAAAACCGTCAAAACTCTGTATATCCCGGACAAAAAAAAATCGCCATTTCTTTATGATTCGATGTGCGCCAACGGCGCCTTGTAAAAACTGTTGGAGAGGGTCTCCCCCACACCCCATACAACGCCGAAACATTTGCCAGGCCGTAGGAAAAACACGACAGGCGAAAAACTGTCAAAACTCTGTATATCCCGGACAAAAAAAAATCGCCATTTCTTTATGATTCGATGTGCGCCAACGGCGCCTTGTAAAAACTGTTGGGGAGGGTCCCCCCTACAACCCATACAACGCCGAAACATTTGCCAGGCCGTAGGAAAAACACGACAGGCGAAAAACTGTCAAAACTCTGTATATCCCGGACAAAAAAAAATCGCCATTTCTTTAAGATTCGATGTGCGCCAACGGCGCCTTGTAAAAACTGTTGGGGAGGGTCCCCCCTACAACCCATACAACGCCGAAACATTTGCCAGGCCGTAGGAAAAACACGACAGGCGAAAAACTGTCAAAACTCTGTATATCCCGGACAAAAAAAAATCGCCATTTCTTTATGATTCGATGTGCGCCAACGGCGCCTTGTAAAAACTGTTGGGGAGGGTCCCCCCTACAACCCATACAACGCCGAAACATTTGCCAGGCCGTAGGAAAAACACGACAGGCGAAAAACTGTCAAAACTCTGTATATCCCGGACAAAAAAAATCGCCATTTCTTTATGATTCGATGTGCGCCAACGGCGCCTTGTAAAAACTGTTGGGGAGGGTCCCCCCTACAACCCATACAACGCCGAAACATTTGCCAGGCCGTAGGAAAAACACGTCAGGCGAAAAACTGTCAAAACTCTGTATATCCCGGACAAAAAAAAATCGCCATTTCTTTATGATTCGATGTGCGCCAACGGCGCCTTGTAAAAACTGTTGGGGAGGGTCCCCCCTACAACCCATACAACGCCGAAACATTTGCCAGGCCGTAGGAAATAAACTACAGGCGAAAAACCGTCAAAGCTCTGTATATCCCGGACAAAAAAAAATCGCCATTTCTTTATGATTCGATGTGCGCCAACGGCGCCTTGTAAAAACTATTGGAGAGGGTCTCCCCCACACCCCATACAACGCCGAAACATTTGCCAGGCCGTAGGAAAAACACGACAGGCGAAAAACTGTCAAAACTCTGTATATCCCGGACAAAAAAAAATCGCCATTTCTTTATGATTCGATGTGCGCCAACGGCGCCTTGTAAAAACAGTTGGGGAGGGTCCCCCCTACAACCCATACAACGCCGAAACATTTGCCAGGCCGTAGGAAATAAACTACAGGCGAAAAACCGTCAAAACTCTGTATATCCCGGACAAAAAAAAATCGCCATTTCTTTATGATTCGATGTGCGCCAACGGCGCCTTGTAAAAACTGTTGGAGAGGGTCTCCCCCACACCCCATACAACGCCGAAACATTTGCCAGGCCGTAGGAAATAAACTACAGGCGAAAAACCGTCAAAACTCTGTATATCCCGGACAAAAAAAAATCGCCATTTCTTTATGATTCGATGTGCGCCAACGGCGCCTTGTAAAAACTGTTGGGGAGGGTCCCCCCTACAACCCATACAACGCCGAAACATTTGCCAGGCCGTAGGAAATAAACTACAGGCGAAAAACCGTCAAAACTCTGTATATCCCGGACAAAAAAAAATCGCCATTTCTTTATGATTCGATGTGCGCCAACGGCGCCTTGTAAAAACTGTTGGGGAGGGTCCCCCCTACAACCCATACAACGCCGAAACATTTGCCAGGCCGTAGGAAATAAACTACAGGCGAAAAACCGTCAAAACTCTGTATATCCCGGACAAAAAAAAATCGCCATTTCTTTATGATTCGATGTGCGCCAACGGCGCCTTGTAAAAACTGTTGGGGAGGGTCTCCCCCTACAACCCATACAACGCCGAAACATTTGCCAGGCCGTAGGAAATAAACTACAGGCGAAAAACCGTCAAAACTCTGTATATCCCGGACAAAAAAAAATCGCCATTTCTTTATGATTCGATGTGCGCCAACGGCGCCTTGTAAAAACTGTTGGGGAGGGTCTCCCCCTACAACCCATACAACGCCGAAACATTTGCCAGGCCGTAGGAAATAAACTACAGGCGAAAAACCGTCAAAACTCTGTATATCCCGGACAAAAAAAAATCGCCATTTCTTTATGATTCGATGTGCGCCAACGGCGCCTTGTAAAAACTGTTGGGGAGGGTCCCCCCTACAACCCATACAACGCCGAAACATTTGCCAGGCCGTAGGAAATAAACTACAGGCGAAAAACCGTCAAAACTCTGTATATCCCGGACAAAAAAAAATCGCCATTTCTTTATGATTCGATGTGCGCCAACGGCGCCTTGTAAAAACTGTTGGGGAGGGTCCCCCCTACAACCCATACAACGCCGAAACATTTGCCAGGCCGTAGGAAAAACACGACAGGCGAAAAACTGTCAAAACTCTGTATATCCCGGACAAAAAAAAATCGCCATTTCTTTATGATTCGATGTGCGCCAACGGCGCCTTGTAAAAACTGTTGGAGAGGGTCCCCCCTACAACCCATACAACGCCGAAACATTTGCCAGGCCGTAGGAAAAACACGACAGGCGAAAAACTGTCAAAACTCTGTATATCCCGGACAAAAAAAAATCGCCATTTCTTTATGATTCGATGTGCGCCAACGGCGCCTTGTAAAAACTGTTGGAGAGGGTCTCCCCCACACCCCATACAACGCCGAAACATTTGCCAGGCCGTAGGAAAAACACGACAGGCGAAAAACTGTCAAAACTCTGTATATCCCGGACAAAAAAAAATCGCCATTTCTTTATGATTCGATGTGCGCCAACGGCGCCTTGTAAGAACTGTTGGAGAGGGTCTCCCCCACACCCCATACAACGCCGAAACATTTGCCAGGCCGTAGGAAAAACACGTCAGGCGAAAAACTGTCAAAACTCTGTATATCCCGGACAAAAAAAAATCGCCATTTCTTTATGATTCGATGTGCGCCAACGGCGCCTTGTAAAAACTGTTGGGGAGGGTCCCCCCTACAACCCATACAACGCCGAAACATTTGCCAGGCCGTAGGAAATAAACTACAGGCGAAAAACCGTCAAAACTCTGTATATCCCGGACAAAAAAAAATCGCCATTTCTTTATGATTCGATGTGCGCCAACGGCGCCTTGTAAAAACTGTTGGGGAGGGTCCCCCCTACAACCCATACAACGCCGAAACATTTGCCAGGCCGTAGGAAAAACACGACAGGCGAAAAACTGTCAAAACTCTGTATATCCCGGACAAAAAAAAATCGCCATTTCTTTATGATTCGATGTGCGCCAACGGCGCCTTGTAAAAACTGTTGGAGAGGGTCTCCCCCACACCCCATACAACGCCGAAACATTTGCCAGGCCGTAGGAAATAAACTACAGGCGAAAAACCGTCAAAACTCTGTATATCCCGGACAAAAAAAAATCGCCATTTCTTTATGATTCGATGTGCGCCAACGGCGCCTTGTAAAAACTGTTGGGGAGGGTCTCCCCCACACCCCATACAACGCCGAAACATTTGCCAGGCCGTAGGAAAAACACGACAGGCGAAAAACTGTCAAAACTCTGTATATCCCGGACAAAAAAAAATCGCCATTTCTTTATGATTCGATGTGCGCCAACGGCGCCTTGTAAAAACTGTTGGGGAGGGTCCCCCCTACAACCCATACAACGCCGAAACATTTGCCAGGCCGTAGGAAATAAACTACAGGCGAAAAACTGTCAAAACTCTGTATATCCCGGACAAAAAAAAATCGCCATTTCTTTATGATTCGATGTGCGCCAACGGCGCCTTGTAAAAACTATTGGAGAGGGTCTCCCCCACACCCCATACAACGCCGAAACATTTGCCAGGCCGTAGGAAAAACACGACAGGCGAAAAACTGTCAAAACTCTGTATATCCCGGACAAAAAAAAATCGCCATTTCTTTATGATTCGATGTGCGCCAACGGCGCCTTGTAAAAACTGTTGGAGAGGGTCTCCCCCACACCCCATACAACGCCGAAACATTTGCCAGGCCGTAGGAAATAAACTACAGGCGAAAAACCGTCAAAACTCTGTATATCCCGGACAAAAAAAAATCGCCATTTCTTTATGATTCGATGTGCGCCAACGGCGCCTTGTAAAAACTGTTGGGGAGGGTCCCCCCTACAACCCATACAACGCCGAAACATTTGCCAGGCCGTAGGAAATAAACTACAGGCGAAAAACCGTCAAAACTCTGTATATCCCGGACAAAAAAAAATCGCCATTTCTTTATGATTCGATGTGCGCCAACGGCGCCTTGTAAAAACTGTTGGGGAGGGTCTCCCCCACACCCCATACAACGCCGAAACATTTGCCAGGCCGTAGGAAAAACACGACAGGCGAAAAACTGTCAAAACTCTGTATATCCCGGACAAAAAAAAATCGCCATTTCTTTATGATTCGATGTGCGCCAACGGCGCCTTGTAAAAACTGTTGGGGAGGGTCCCCCCTACAACCCATACAACGCCGAAACATTTGCCAGGCCGTAGGAAATAAACTACAGGCGAAAAACTGTCAAAACTCTGTATATCCCGGACAAAAAAAAATCGCCATTTCTTTATGATTCGATGTGCGCCAACGGCGCCTTGTAAAAACTATTGGAGAGGGTCTCCCCCACACCCCATACAACGCCGAAACATTTGCCAGGCCGTAGGAAATAAACTACAGGCGAAAAACCGTCAAAAATCTGTATATCCCGGACAAAAAAAAATCGCCATTTCTTTATGATTCGATGTGCGCCAACGGCGCCTTGTAAAAACTGTTGGAGAGGGTCTCCCCCACACCCCATACAACGCCGAAACATTTGCCAGGCCGTAGGAAATAAACTACAGGCGAAAAACCGTCAAAAATCTGTATATCCCGGACAAAAAAAAATCGCCATTTCTTTATGATTCGATGTGCGCCAACGGCGCCTTGTAAAAACTGTTGGGGAGGGTCCCCCCTACAACCCATACAACGCCGAAACATTTGCCAGGCCGTAGGAAAAACACGACAGGCGAAAAACTGTCAAAACTCTGTATATCCCGGACAAAAAAAAATCGCCATTTCTTTATGATTCGATGTGCGCCAACGGCGCCTTGTAAAAACTGTTGGGGAGGGTCCCCCCTACAACCCATACAACGCCGAAACATTTGCCAGGCCGTAGGAAAAACACGTCAGGCGAAAAACTGTCAAAACTCTGTATATCCCGGACAAAAAAAAATCGCCATTTCTTTATGATTCGATGTGCGCCAACGGCGCCTTGTAAAAACTGTTGGGGAGGGTCCCCCCTACAACCCATACAACGCCGAAACATTTGCCAGGCCGTAGGAAAAACACGACAGGCGAAAAACTGTCAAAACTCTGTATATCCCGGACAAAAAAAAATCGCCATTTCTTTATGATTCGATGTGCGCCAACGGCGCCTTGTAAAAACTGTTGGGGAGGGTCCCCCCTACAACCCATACAACGCCGAAACATTTGCCAGGCCGTAGGAAAAACACGACAGGCGAAAAACTGTCAAAACTCTGTATATCCCGGACAAAAAAAAATCGCCATTTCTTTATGATTCGATGTGCGCCAACGGCGCCTTGTAAAAACTGTTGGGGAGGGTCCCCCCTACAACCCATACAACGCCGAAACATTTGCCAGGCCGTAGGAAATAAACTACAGGCGAAAAACCGTCAAAACTCTGTATATCCCGGACAAAAAAAAATCGCCATTTCTTTATGATTCGATGTGCGCCAACGGCGCCTTGTAAAAACTGTTGGGGAGGGTCTCCCCCACACCCCATACAACGCCGAAACATTTGCCAGGCCGTAGGAAAAACACGACAGGCGAAAAACTGTCAAAACTCTGTATATCCCGGACAAAAAAAAATCGCCATTTCTTTATGATTCGATGTGCGCCAACGGCGCCTTGTAAAAACTGTTGGGGAGGGTCCCCCCTACAACCCATACAACGCCGAAACATTTGCCAGGCCGTAGGAAAAACACGACAGGCGAAAAACTGTCAAAACTCTGTATATCCCGGACAAAAAAAAATCGCCATTTCTTTATGATTCGATGTGCGCCAACGGCGCCTTGTAAAAACTGTTGGAGAGGGTCTCCCCCACACCCCATACAACGCCGAAACATTTGCCAGGCCGTAGGAAAAACACGTCAGGCGAAAAACTGTCAAAACTCTGTATATCCCGGACAAAAAAAAATCGCCATTTCTTTATGATTCGATGTGCGCCAACGGCGCCTTGTAAAAACTGTTGGGGAGGGTCCCCCCTACAACCCATACAACGCCGAAACATTTGCCAGGCCGTAGGAAATAAACTACAGGCGAAAAACCGTCAAAACTCTGTATATCCCGGACAAAAAAAAATCGCCATTTCTTTATGATTCGATGTGCGCCAACGGCGCCTTGTAAAAACTGTTGGGGAGGGTCCCCCCTACAACCCATATAACGCCGAAACATTTGCCAGGCCGTAGGAAATAAACTACAGGCGAAAAACCGTCAAAACTCTGTATATCCCGGACAAAAAAAAATCGCCATTTCTTTATGATTCGATGTGCGCCAACGGCGCCTTGTAAAAACTGTTGGGGAGGGTCCCCCCTACAACCCATACAACGCCGAAACATTTGCCAGGCCGTAGGAAAAACACGACAGGCGAAAAACTGTCAAAACTCTGTATATCCCGGACAAAAAAAAATCGCCATTTCTTTATGATTCGATGTGCGCCAACGGCGCCTTGTAAAAACTATTGGAGAGGGTCTCCCCCACACCCCATACAACGCCGAAACATTTGCCAGGCCGTAGGAAAAACACGACAGGCGAAAAACTGTCAAAACTCTGTATATCCCGGACAAAAAAAAATCGCCATTTCTTTATGATTCGATGTGCGCCAACGGCGCCTTGTAAAAACTGTTGGAGAGGGTCTCCCCCACACCCCATACAACGCCGAAACATTTGCCAGGCCGTAGGAAAAACACGACAGGCGAAAAACTGTCAAAACTCTGTATATCCCGGACAAAAAAAAATCGCCATTTCTTTATGATTCGATGTGCGCCAACGGCGCCTTGTAAAAACTGTTGGGGAGGGTCCCCCCTACAACCCATACAACGCCGAAACATTTGCCAGGCCGTAGGAAAAACACGACAGGCGAAAAACTGTCAAAACTCTGTATATCCCGGACAAAAAAAAACGCCATTTCTTTATGATTCGATGTGCGCCAACGGCGCCTTGTAAAAACTATTGGAGAGGGTCTCCCCCACACCCCATACAACGCCGAAACATTTGCCAGGCCGTAGGAAAAACACGACAGGCGAAAAACTGTCAAAACTCTGTATATCCCGGACAAAAAAAAATCACCATTTCTTTATGATTCGATGTGCGCCAACGGCGCCTTGTAAAAACTGTTGGGGAGGGTCCCCCCTACAACCCATACAACGCCGAAACATTTGCCAGGCCGTAGGAAATAAACTACAGGCGAAAAACCGTCAAAACTCTGTATATCCCGGACAAAAAAAAATCGCCATTTCTTTATGATTCGATGTGCGCCAACGGCGCCTTGTAAAAACTATTGGAGAGGGTCTCCCCCACACCCCATACAACGCCGAAACATTTGCCAGGCCGTAGGAAAAACACGACAGGCGAAAAACTGTCAAAACTCTGTATATCCCGGACAAAAAAAAATCGCCATTTCTTTATGATTCGATGTGCGCCAACGGCGCCTTGTAAAAACTGTTGGGGAGGGTCCCCCCTACAACCCATACAACGCCGAAACATTTGCCAGGCCGTAGGAAAAACACGTCAGGCGAAAAACTGTCAAAACTCTGTATATCCCGGACAAAAAAAAATCGCCATTTCTTTATGATTCGATGTGCGCCAACGGCGCCTTGTAAAAACTGTTGGGGAGGGTCCCCCCTACAACCCATACAACGCCGAAACATTTGCCAGGCCGTAGGAAAAACACGTCAGGCGAAAAACTGTCAAAACTCTGTATATCCCGGACAAAAAAAAATCGCCATTTCTTTATGATTCGATGTGCGCCAACGGCGCCTTGTAAAAACTGTTGGGGAGGGTCCCCCCTACAACCCATACAACGCCGAAACATTTGCCAGGCCGTAGGAAATAAACTACAGGCGAAAAACCGTCAAAAATCTGTATATCCCGGACAAAAAAAAATCGCCATTTCTTTATGATTCGATGTGCGCCAACGGCGCCTTGTAAAAACTGTTGGAGAGGGTCTCCCCCACACCCCATACAACGCCGAAACATTTGCCAGGCCGTAGGAAATAAACTACAGGCGAAAAACCGTCAAAACTCTGTATATCCCGGATAAAAAAAATCGCCATTTCTTTATGATTCGATGTGCGCCAACGGCGCCTTGTAAAAACTGTTGGGGAGGGTCCCCCCTACAACCCATACAACG
Organism: Pseudeuparius sepicola; assembly: GCA_963920635.1. Lineage (NCBI taxonomy): Eukaryota > Metazoa > Arthropoda > Insecta > Coleoptera > Anthribidae > Pseudeuparius > Pseudeuparius sepicola. The sequence goes on from OY987308.1 coordinate 622,792, forward strand.
CCGAAACATTTGCCAGGCCGTAGGAAAAACACGACAGGCGAAAAGCTGTCAAAACTCTGTATATCCCGGACAAAAAAAAATCGCCATTTCTTTATGATTCGATGTGCGCCAACGGCGCCTTGTAAAAACTGTTGGGGAGGGTCCCCCCTACAACCCATACAACGCCGAAACATTTGCCAGGCCGTAGGAAAAACACGACAGGCGAAAAACTGTCAAAACTCTGTATATCCCGGAAAAAAAAATCGCCATTTCTTTATGATTCGATGTGCGCCAACGGCGCCTTGTAAAAACTGTTGGAGAGGGTCTCCCCCACACCCCATACAACGCCGAAACATTTGCCAGGCCGTAGGAAATAAACTACAGGCGAAAAACCGTCAAAAATCTGTATATCCCGGACAAAAAAAAATCGCCATTTCTTTATGATTCGATGTGCGCCAACGGCGCCTTGTAAAAACTGTTGGGGAGGGTCCCCCCTACAACCCATACAACGCCGAAACATTTGCCAGGCCGTAGGAAAAACACGACAGGCGAAAAACTGTCAAAACTCTGTATATCCCGGACAAAAAAAAATCGCCATTTCTTTATGATTCGATGTGCGCCAACGGCGCCTTGTAAAAACTATTGGAGAGGGTCTCCCCCACACCCCATACAACGCCGAAACATTTGCCAGGCCGTAGGAAATAAACTACAGGCGAAAAACCGTCAAAAATCTGTATATCCCGGACAAAAAAAAATCGCCATTTCTTTATGATTCGATGTGCGCCAACGGCGCCTTGTAAAAACTATTGGAGAGGGTCTCCCCCACACCCCATACAACGCCGAAACATTTGCCAGGCCGTAGGAAAAACACGACAGGCGAAAAACTGTCAAAACTCTGTATATCCCGGACAAAAAAAAATCGCCATTTCTTTATGATTCGATGTGCGCCAACGGCGCCTTGTAAAAACTGTTGGGGAGGGTCCCCCCTACAACCCATACAACGCCGAAACATTTGCCAGGCCGTAGGAAAAACACGACAGGCGAAAAACTGTCAAAACTCTGTATATCCCGGACAAAAAAAAATCGCCATTTCTTTATGATTCGATGTGCGCCAACGGCGCCTTGTAAAAACTGTTGGAGAGGGTCTCCCCCACACCCCATACAACGCCGAAACATTTGCCAGGCCGTAGGAAATAAACTACAGGCGAAAAACCGTCAAAAATCTGTATATCCCGGACAAAAAAAAATCGCCATTTCTTTATGATTCGATGTGCGCCAACGGCGCCTTGTAAAAACTGTTGGGGAGGGTCCCCCCTACAACCCATACAACGCCGAAACATTTGCCAGGCCGTAGGAAAAACACGACAGGCGAAAAACTGTCAAAACTCTGTATATCCCGGACAAAAAAAATCGCCATTTCTTTATGATTCGATGTGCGCCAACGGCGCCTTGTAAAAACTGTTGGGGAGGGTCCCCCCTACAACCCATACAACGCCGAAACATTTGCCAGGCCGTAGGAAAAACACGACAGGCGAAAAACTGTCAAAACTCTGTATATCCCGGACAAAAAAAAATCGCCATTTCTTTATGATTCGATGTGCGCCAACGGCGCCTTGTAAAAACTGTTGGGGAGGGTCCCCCCTACAACCCATACAACGCCGAAACATTTGCCAGGCCGTAGGAAAAACACGTCAGGCGAAAAACTGTCAAAACTCTGTATATCCCGGACAAAAAAAAATCGCCATTTCTTTATGATTCGATGTGCGCCAACGGCGCCTTGTAAAAACTGTTGGGGAGGGTCCCCCTACAACCCATACAACGCCGAAACATTTGCCAGGCCGTAGGAAAAACACGTCAGGCGAAAAACTGTCAAAACTCTGTATATCCCGCAAAAAAAAAATCGCCATTTCTTTATGATTCGATGTGCGCCAACGGCGCCTTGTAAAAACTGTTGGGGAGGGTCCCCCCTACAACCCATACAACGCCGAAACATTTGCCAGGCCGTAGGAAATAAACTACATTCGAAAAACCGTCAAAACTCTGTATATCCCGGACAAAAAAAAATCGCCATTTCTTTATGATTCGATGTGCGCCAACGGCGCCTTGTAAAAACTGTTGGAGAGGGTCTCCCCCACACCCCATACAACGCCGAAACATTTGCCAGGCCGTAGGAAATAAACTACAGGCGAAAAACCGTCAAAAATCTGTATATCCCGGACAAAAAAAAATCGCCATTTCTTTATGATTCGATGTGCGCCAACGGCGCCTTGTAAAAACTGTTGGAGAGGGTCTCCCCCACACCCCATACAACGCCGAAACATTTGCCAGGCCGTAGGAAATAAACTACAGGCGAAAAACCGTCAAAACTCTGTATATCCCGGACAAAAAAAAATCGCCATTTCTTTATGATTCGATGTGCGCCAACGGCGCCTTGTAAAAACTGTTGGAGAGGGTCTCCTACACACCCCATACAACGCCGAAACATTTGCCAGGCCGTAGGAAATAAACTACAGGCGAAAAACCGTCAAAACTCTGTATATCCCGGACAAAAAAAAATCGCCATTTCTTTATGATTCGATGTGCGCCAACGGCGCCTTGTAAAAACTGTTGGGGAGGGTCCCCCCTACAACCCATACAACGCCGAAACATTTGCCAGGCCGTAGGAAAAACACGACAGGCGAAAAACTGTCAAAACTCTGTATATCCCGGACAAAAAAAAATCGCCATTTCTTTATGATTCGATGTGCGCCAACGGCGCCTTGTAAAAACTGTTGGGGAGGGTCCCCCCTACAACCCATACAACGCCGAAACATTTGCCAGGCCGTAGGAAATAAACTACAGGCGAAAAACCGTCAAAAATCTGTATATCCCGGACAAAAAAAAATCGCCATTTCTTTATGATTCGATGTGCGCCAACGGCGCCTTGTAAAAACTGTTGGAGAGGGTCTCCCCCACACCCCATACAACGCCGAAACATTTGCCAGGCCGTAGGAAATAAACTACAGGCGAAAAACCGTCAAAAATCTGTATATCCCGGACAAAAAAAAATCGCCATTTCTTTATGATTCGATGTGCGCCAACGGCGCCTTGTAAAAACTGTTGGAGAGGGTCTCCCCCACACCCCATACAACGCCGAAACATTTGCCAGGCCGTAGGAAATAAACTACAGGCGAAAAACCGTCAAAACTCTGTATATCCCGGACAAAAAAAAATCGCCATTTCTTTATGATTCGATGTGCGCCAACGGCGCCTTGTAAAAACTGTTGGAGAGGGTCTCCCCCACACCCCATACAACGCCGAAACATTTGCCAGGCCGTAGGAAATAAACTACAGGCGAAAAACCGTCAAAACTCTGTATATCCCGGACAAAAAAAAATCGCCATTTCTTTATGATTCGATGTGCGCCAACGGCGCCTTGTAAAAACTGTTGGGGAGGGTCCCCCCTACAACCCATACAACGCCGAAACATTTGCCAGGCCGTAGGAAAAACACGACAGGCGAAAAACTGTCAAAACTCTGTATATCCCGGACAAAAAAAAATCGCCATTTCTTTATGATTCGATGTGCGCCAACGGCGCCTTGTAAAAACTGTTGGAGAGGGTCTCCCCCATACCCCATACAACGCCGAAACATTTGCCAGGCCGTAGGAAATAAACTACAGGCGAAAAACCGTCAAAACTCTGTATATCCCGGACAAAAAAAAATCGCCATTTCTTTATGATTCGATGTGCGCCAACGGCGCCTTGTAAAAACTGTTGGGGAGGGTCCCCCCTACAACCCATACAACGCCGAAACATTTGCCAGGCCGTAGGAAAAACACGACAGGCGAAAAACTGTCAAAACTCTGTATATCCCGGACAAAAAAAAATCGCCATTTCTTTATGATTCGATGTGCGCCAACGGCGCCTTGTAAAAACTGTTGGAGAGGGTCTCCCCCACACCCCATACAACGCCGAAACATTTGCCAGGCCGTAGGAAATAAACTACAGGCGAAAAACCGTCAAAACTCTGTATATCCCGGACAAAAAAAAATCGCCATTTCTTTATGATTCGATGTGCGCCAACGGCGCCTTGTAAAAACTGTTGGGGAGGGTCCCCCCTACAACCCATACAACGCCGAAACATTTGCCAGGCCGTAGGAAATAAACTACAGGCGAAAAACCGTCAAAAATCTGTATATCCCGGACAAAAAAAAATCGCCATTTCTTTATGATTCGATGTGCGCCAACGGCGCCTTGTAAAAACTGTTGGAGAGGGTCTCCCCCACACCCCATACAACGCCGAAACATTTGCCAGGCCGTAGGAAATAAACTACAGGCGAAAAACCGTCAAAACTCTGTATATCCCGGACAAAAAAAAATCGCCATTTCTTTATGATTCGATGTGCGCCAACGGCGCCTTGTAAAAACTGTTGGGGAGGGTCCCCCCTACAACCCATACAACGCCGAAACATTTGCCAGGCCGTAGGAAAAACACGACAGGCGAAAAACTGTCAAAACTCTGTATATCCCGGACAAAAAAAAATCGCCATTTCTTTATGATTCGATGTGCGCCAACGGCGCCTTGTAAAAACTGTTGGAGAGGGTCTCCCCCACACCCCATACAACGCCGAAACATTTGCCAGGCCGTAGGAAATAAACTACAGGCGAAAAACCGTCAAAACTCTGTATATCCCGGACAAAAAAAAATCGCCATTTCTTTATGATTCGATGTGCGCCAACGGCGCCTTGTAAAAACTGTTGGGGAGGGTCCCCCCTACAACCCATACAACGCCGAAACATTTGCCAGGCCGTAGGAAAAACACGACAGGCGAAAAACTGTCAAAACTCTGTATATCCCGGACAAAAAAAAATCGCCATTTCTTTATGATTCGATGTGCGCCAACGGCGCCTTGTAAAAACTGTTGGAGAGGGTCTCCCCCACACCCCATACAACGCCGAAACATTTGCCAGGCCGTAGGAAATAAACTACAGGCGAAAAACCGTCAAAACTCTGTATATCCCGGACAAAAAAAAATCGCCATTTCTTTATGATTCGATGTGCGCCAACGGCGCCTTGTAAAAACTGTTGGAGAGGGTCTCCCCCACACCCCATACAACGCCGAAACATTTGCCAGGCCGTAGGAAATAAACTACAGGCGAAAAACCGTCAAAACTCTGTATATCCCGGACAAAAAAAAATCGCCATTTCTTTATGATTCGATGTGCGCCAACGGCGCCTTGTAAAAACTGTTGGGGAGGGTCCCCCCTACAACCCATACAACGCCGAAACATTTGCCAGGCCGTAGGAAAAACACGACAGGCGAAAAACTGTCAAAACTCTGTATATCCCGGACAAAAAAAAATCGCCATTTCTTTATGATTCGATGTGCGCCAACGGCGCCTTGTAAAAACTGTTGGAGAGGGTCTCCCCCACACCCCATACAACGCCGAAACATTTGCCAGGCCGTAGGAAATAAACTACAGGCGAAAAACCGTCAAAACTCTGTATATCCCGGACAAAAAAAAATCGCCATTTCTTTATGATTCGATGTGCGCCAACGGCGCCTTGTAAAAACTGTTGGGGAGGGTCCCCCCTACAACCCATACAACGCCGAAACATTTGCCAGGCCGTAGGAAAAACACGACAGGCGAAAAACTGTCAAAACTCTGTATATCCCGGACAAAAAAAAATCGCCATTTCTTTATGATTCGATGTGCGCCAACGGCGCCTTGTAAAAACTGTTGGAGAGGGTCTCCCCCACACCCCATACAACGCCGAAACATTTGCCAGGCCGTAGGAAATAAACTACAGGCGAAAAACCGTCAAAACTCTGTATATCCCGGACAAAAAAAAATCGCCATTTCTTTATGATTCGATGTGCGCCAACGGCGCCTTGTAAAAACTGTTGGAGAGGGTCTCCCCCACACCCCATACAACGCCGAAACATTTGCCAGGCCGTAGGAAATAAACTACAGGCGAAAAACCGTCAAAACTCTGTATATCCCGGACAAAAAAAAATCGCCATTTCTTTATGATTCGATGTGCGCCAACGGCGCCTTGTAAAAACTGTTGGGGAGGGTCCCCCCTACAACCCATACAACGCCGAAACATTTGCCAGGCCGTAGGAAAAACACGACAGGCGAAAAACTGTCAAAACTCTGTATATCCCGGACAAAAAAAAATCGCCATTTCTTTATGATTCGATGTGCGCCAACGGCGCCTTGTAAAAACTGTTGGAGAGGGTCTCCCCCACACCCCATACAACGCCGAAACATTTGCCAGGCCGTAGGAAATAAACTACAGGCGAAAAACCGTCAAAACTCTGTATATCCCGGACAAAAAAAAATCGCCATTTCTTTATGATTCGATGTGCGCCAACGGCGCCTTGTAAAAACTGTTGGGGAGGGTCCCCCCTACAACCCATACAACGCCGAAACATTTGCCAGGCCGTAGGAAAAACACGACAGGCGAAAAACTGTCAAAACTCTGTATATCCCGGACAAAAAAAAATCGCCATTTCTTTATGATTCGATGTGCGCCAACGGCGCCTTGTAAAAACTGTTGGAGAGGGTCTCCCCCACACCCCATACAACGCCGAAACATTTGCCAGGCCGTAGGAAATAAACTACAGGCGAAAAACCGTCAAAACTCTGTATATCCCGGACAAAAAAAAATCGCCATTTCTTTATGATTCGATGTGCGCCAACGGCGCCTTGTAAAAACTGTTGGGGAGGGTCCCCCCTACAACCCATACAACGCCGAAACATTTGCCAGGCCGTAGGAAATAAACTACAGGCGAAAAACCGTCAAAAATCTGTATATCCCGGACAAAAAAAAATCGCCATTTCTTTATGATTCGATGTGCGCCAACGGCGCCTTGTAAAAACTGTTGGAGAGGGTCTCCCCCACACCCCATACAACGCCGAAACATTTGCCAGGCCGTAGGAAATAAACTACAGGCGAAAAACCGTCAAAACTCTGTATATCCCGGACAAAAAAAAATCGCCATTTCTTTATGATTCGATGTGCGCCAACGGCGCCTTGTAAAAACTGTTGGGGAGGGTCCCCCCTACAACCCATACAACGCCGAAACATTTGCCAGGCCGTAGGAAATAAACTACAGGCGAAAAACCGTCAAAACTCTGTATATCCCGGACAAAAAAAAATCGCCATTTCTTTATGATTCGATGTGCGCCAACGGCGCCTTGTAAAAACTGTTGGGGAGGGTCCCCCCTACAACCCATACAACGCCGAAACATTTGCTAGGCCGTAGGAAAAACACGACAGGCGAAAAACTGTCAAAACTCTGTATATCCCGGACAAAAAAAAATCGCCATTTCTTTATGATTCGATGTGCGCCAACGGCGCCTTGTAAAAACTGTTGGGGAGGGTCCCCCCTACAACCCATACAACGCCGAAACATTTGCCAGGCCGTAGGAAAAACACGACAGGCGAAAAACTGTCAAAACTCTGTATATCCCGGACAAAAAAAAATCGCCATTTCTTTATGATTCGATGTGCGCCAACGGCGCCTTGTAAAAACTGTTGGAGAGGGTCTCCCCCACACCCCATACAACGCCGAAACATTTGCCAGGCCGTAGGAAAAACACGACAGGCGAAAAACTGTCAAAACTCTGTATATCCCGGACAAAAAAAAATCGCCATTTCTTTATGATTCGATGTGCGCCAACGGCGCCTTGTAAAAACTGTTGGAGAGGGTCTCCCCCACACCCCATACAACGCCGAAACATTTGCCAGGCCGTAGGAAATAAACTACAGGCGAAAAACCGTCAAAAATCTGTATATCCCGGACAAAAAAAAATCGCCATTTCTTTATGATTCGATGTGCGCCAACGGCGCCTTGTAAAAACTGTTGGAGAGGGTCTCCCCCACACCCCATACAACGCCGAAACATTTGCCAGGCCGTAGGAAATAAACTACAGGCGAAAAACCGTCAAAACTCTGTATATCCCGGACAAAAAAAAATCGCCATTTCTTTATGATTCGATGTGCGCCAACGGCGCCTTGTAAAAACTGTTGGAGAGGGTCTCCCCCACACCCCATACAACGCCGAAACATTTGCCAGGCCGTAGGAAATAAACTACAGGCGAAAAACCGTCAAAACTCTGTATATCCCGGACAAAAAAAAATCGCCATTTCTTTATGATTCGATGTGCGCCAACGGCGCCTTGTAAAAACTGTTGGGGAGGGTCCCCCCTACAACCCATACAACGCCGAAACATTTGCCAGGCCGTAGGAAAAACACGACAGGCGAAAAACTGTCAAAACTCTGTATATCCCGGACAAAAAAAAATCGCCATTTCTTTATGATTCGATGTGCGCCAACGGCGCCTTGTAAAAACTGTTGGAGAGGGTCTCCCCCACACCCCATACAACGCCGAAACATTTGCCAGGCCGTAGGAAATAAACTACAGGCGAAAAACCGTCAAAACTCTGTATATCCCGGACAAAAAAAAATCGCCATTTCTTTATGATTCGATGTGCGCCAACGGCGCCTTGTAAAAACTGTTGGGGAGGGTCCCCCCTACAACCCATACAACGCCGAAACATTTGCCAGGCCGTAGGAAAAACACGACAGGCGAAAAACTGTCAAAACTCTGTATATCCCGGACAAAAAAAAATCGCCATTTCTTTATGATTCGATGTGCGCCAACGGCGCCTTGTAAAAACTGTTGGAGAGGGTCTCCCCCACACCCCATACAACGCCGAAACATTTGCCAGGCCGTAGGAAATAAACTACAGGCGAAAAACCGTCAAAACTCTGTATATCCCGGACAAAAAAAAATCGCCATTTCTTTATGATTCGATGTGCGCCAACGGCGCCTTGTAAAAACTGTTGGGGAGGGTCCCCCCTACAACCCATACAACGCCGAAACATTTGCCAGGCCGTAGGAAATAAACTACAGGCGAAAAACCGTCAAAACTCTGTATATCCCGGACAAAAAAAAATCGCCATTTCTTTATGATTCGATGTGCGCCAACGGCGCCTTGTAAAAACTGTTGGGGAGGGTCCCCCCTACAACCCATACAACGCCGAAACATTTGCCAGGCCGTAGGAAAAACACGTCAGGCGAAAAACTGTCAAAACTCTGTATATCCCGGACAAAAAAAAATCGCCATTTCTTTATGATTCGATGTGCGCCAACGGCGCCTTGTAAAAACTGTTGGAGAGGGTCTCCCCCACACCCCATACAACGCCGAAACATTTGCCAGGCCGTAGGAAATAAACTACAGGCGAAAAACCGTCAAAAATCTGTATATCCCGGACAAAAAAAAATCGCCATTTCTTTATGATTCGATGTGCGCCAACGGCGCCTTGTAAAAACTGTTGGGGAGGGTCCCCCCTACAACCCATACAACGCCGAAACATTTGCCAGGCCGTAGGAAATAAACTACAGGCGAAAAACCGTCAAAACTCTGTATATCCCGGACAAAAAAAAATCGCCATTTCTTTATGATTCGATGTGCGCCAACGGCGCCTTGTAAAAACTGTTGGGGAGGGTCCCCCCTACAACCCATACAACGCCGAAACATTTGCCAGGCCGTAGGAAAAACACGTCAGGCGAAAAACTGTCAAAACTCTGTATATCCCGGACAAAAAAAAATCGCCATTTCTTTATGATTCGATGTGCGCCAACGGCGCCTTGTAAAAACTATTGGAGAGGGTCTCCCCCACACCCCATACAACGCCGAAACATTTGCCAGGCCGTAGGAAAAACACGACAGGCGAAAAACTGTCAAAACTCTGTATATCCCGGACAAAAAAAAATCGCCATTTCTTTATGATTCGATGTGCGCCAACGGCGCCTTGTAAAAACTGTTGGGGAGGGTCCCCCCTACAACCCATACAACGCCGAAACATTTGCCAGGCCGTAGGAAAAACACGTCAGGCGAAAAACTGTCAAAACTCTGTATATCCCGGACAAAAAAAAATCGCCATTTCTTTATGATTCGATGTGCGCCAACGGCGCCTTGTAAAAACTGTTGGGGAGGGTCCCCCCTACAACCCATACAACGCCGAAACATTTGCCAGGCCGTAGGAAAAACACGTCAGGCGAAAAACTGTCAAAACTCTGTATATCCCGGACAAAAAAAAATCGCCATTTCTTTATGATTCGATGTGCGCCAACGGCGCCTTGTAAAAACTGTTGGGGAGGGTCCCCCCTACAACCCATACAACGCCGAAACATTTGCCAGGCCGTAGGAAATAAACTACAGGCGAAAAACCGTCAAAACTCTGTATATCCCGGACAAAAAAAAATCGCCATTTCTTTATGATTCGATGTGCGCCAACGGCGCCTTGTAAAAACTGTTGGGGAGGGTCCCCCCTACAACCCATACAACGCCGAAACATTTGCCAGGCCGTAGGAAAAACACGACAGGCGAAAAACTGTCAAAACTCTGAATATCCCGGACAAAAAAAAATCGCCATTTCTTTATGATTCGATGTGCGCCAACGGCGCCTTGTAAAAACTGTTGGAGAGGGTCTCCCCCACACCCCATACAACGCCGAAACATTTGCCAGGCCGTAGGAAATAAACTACAGGCGAAAAACCGTCAAAAATCTGTATATCCCGGACAAAAAAAAATCGCCATTTCTTTATGATTCGATGTGCGCCAACGGCGCCTTGTAAAAACTGTTGGGGAGGGTCCCCCCTACAACCCATACAACGCCGAAACATTTGCCAGGCCGTAGGAAATAAACTACAGGCGAAAAACCGTCAAAACTCTGTATATCCCGGACAAAAAAAAATCGCCATTTCTTTATGATTCGATGTGCGCCAACGGCGCCTTGTAAAAACTGTTGGGGAGGGTCCCCCCTACAACCCATACAACGCCGAAACATTTGCCAGGCCGTAGGAAAAACACGACAGGCGAAAAACTGTCAAAACTCTGTATATCCCGGACAAAAAAAAATCGCCATTTCTTTATGATTCGATGTGCGCCAACGGCGCCTTGTAAAAACTGTTGGGGAGGGTCCCCCCTACAACCCATACAACGCCGAAACATTTGCCAGGCCGTAGGAAAAACACGACAGGCGAAAAACTGTCAAAACTCTGTATATCCCGGACAAAAAAAAATCGCCATTTCTTTATGATTCGATGTGCGCCAACGGCGCCTTGTAAAAACTGTTGGAGAGGGTCTCCCCCACACCCCATACAACGCCGAAACATTTGCCAGGCCGTAGGAAATAAACTACAGGCGAAAAACCGTCAAAAATCTGTATATCCCGGACAAAAAAAAATCGCCATTTCTTTATGATTCGATGTGCGCCAACGGCGCCTTGTAAAAACTGTTGGGGAGGGTCCCCCCTACAACCCATACAACGCCGAAACATTTGCCAGGCCGTAGGAAAAACACGACAGGCGAAAAACTGTCAAAACTCTGTATATCCCGGACAAAAAAAAATCGCCATTTCTTTATGATTCGATGTGCGCCAACGGCGCCTTGTAAAAACTGTTGGAGAGGGTCTCCCCCACACCCCATACAACGCCGAAACATTTGCCAGGCCGTAGGAAATAAACTACAGGCGAAAAACCGTCAAAAATCTGTATATCCCGGACAAAAAAAAATCGCCATTTCTTTATGATTCGATGTGCGCCAACGGCGCCTTGTAAAAACTGTTGGGGAGGGTCCCCCCTACAACCCATACAACGCCGAAACATTTGCCAGGCCGTAGGAAAAACACGACAGGCGAAAAACTGTCAAAACTCTGTATATCCCGGACAAAAAAAAATCGCCATTTCTTTATGATTCGATGTGCGCCAACGGCGCCTTGTAAAAACTGTTGGAGAGGGTCTCCCCCACACCCCATACAACGCCGAAACATTTGCCAGGCCGTAGGAAATAAACTACAGGCGAAAAACCGTCAAAAATCTGTATATCCCGGACAAAAAAAAATCGCCATTTCTTTATGATTCGATGTGCGCCAACGGCGCCTTGTAAAAACTGTTGGGGAGGGTCCCCCCTACAACCCATACAACGCCGAAACATTTGCCAGGCCGTAGGAAAAACACGACAGGCGAAAAACTGTCAAAACTCTGTATATCCCGGACAAAAAAAAATCGCCATTTCTTTATGATTCGATGTGCGCCAACGGCGCCTTGTAAAAACTGTTGGAGAGGGTCTCCCCCACACCCCATACAACGCCGAAACATTTGCCAGGCCGTAGGAAAAACACGACAGGCGAAAAACTGTCAAAACTCTGTATATCCCGGACAAAAAAAAATCGCCATTTCTTTATGATTCGATGTGCGCCAACGGCGCCTTGTAAAAACTGTTGGAGAGGGTCTCCCCCACACCCCATACAACGCCGAAACATTTGCCAGGCCGTACGAAATAAACTACAGGCGAAAAACCGTCAAAAATCTGTATATCCCGGACAAAAAAAAATCGCCATTTCTTTATGATTCGATGTGCGCCAACGGCGCCTTGTAAAAACTGTTGGGGAGGGTCCCCCCTACAACCCATACAACGCCGAAACATTTGCCAGGCCGTAGGAAAAACACGACAGGCGAAAAACTGTCAAAACTCTGTATATCCCGGACAAAAAAAAATCGCCATTTCTTTATGATTCGATGTGCGCCAACGGCGCCTTGTAAAAACTGTTGGAGAGGGTCTCCCCCACACCCCATACAACGCCGAAACATTTGCCAGGCCGTAGGAAATAAACTACAGGCGAAAAACCGTCAAAAATCTGTATATCCCGGACAAAAAAAAATCGCCATTTCTTTATGATTCGATGTGCGCCAACGGCGCCTTGTAAAAACTGTTGGGGAGGGTCCCCCCTACAACCCATACAACGCCGAAACATTTGCCAGGCCGTAGGAAAAACACGTCAGGCGAAAAACTGTCAAAACTCTGTATATCCCGGACAAAAAAAAATCGCCATTTCTTTATGATTCGATGTGCGCCAACGGCGCCTTGTAAAAACTATTGGAGAGGGTCTCCCCCACACCCCATACAACGCCGAAACATTTGCCAGGCCGTAGGAAAAACACGACAGGCGAAAAACTGTCAAAACTCTGTATATCCCGGACAAAAAAAAATCGCCATTTCTTTATGATTCGATGTGCGCCAACGGCGCCTTGTAAAAACTGTTGGGGAGGGTCCCCCCTACAACCCATACAACGCCGAAACATTTGCCAGGCCGTAGGAAAAACACGTCAGGCGAAAAACTGTCAAAACTCTGTATATCCCGGACAAAAAAAAATCGCCATTTCTTTATGATTCGATGTGCGCCAACGGCGCCTTGTAAAAACTGTTGGGGAGGGTCCCCCCTACAACCCATACAACGCCGAAACATTTGCCAGGCCGTAGGAAAAACACGTCAGGCGAAAAACTGTCAAAACTCTGTATATCCCGGACAAAAAAAAATCGCCATTTCTTTATGATTCGATGTGCGCCAACGGCGCCTTGTAAAAACTGTTGGGGAGGGTCCCCCCTACAACCCATACAACGCCGAAACATTTGCCAGGCCGTAGGAAATAAACTACAGGCGAAAAACCGTCAAAACTCTGTATATCCCGGACAAAAAAAATCGCCATTTCTTTATGATTCGATGTGCGCCAACGGCGCCTTGTAAAAACTGTTGGGGAGGGTCCCCCCTACAACCCATACAACGCCGAAACATTTGCCAGGCCGTAGGAAAAACACGACAGGCGAAAAACCGTCAAAACTCTGTATATCCCGGACAAAAAAAAATCGCCATTTCTTTATGATTCGATGTGCGCCAACGGCGCCTTGTAAAAACTGTTGGGGAGGGTCCCCCCTACAACCCATACAACGCCGAAACATTTGCCAGGCCGTAGGAAAAACACGACAGGCGAAAAACTGTCAAAAATCTGTATATCCCGGACAAAAAAAAATCGCCATTTCTTTATGATTCGATGTGCGCCAACGGCGCCTTGTAAAAACTGATGGGGAGGGTCCCCCCTACAACCCATACAACGCCGAAACATTTGCCAGGCCGTAGGAAAAACACGTCAGGCGAAAAACTGTCAAAACTCTGTATATCCCGGACAAAAAAAAATCGCCATTTCTTTATGATTCGATGTGCGCCAACGGCGCCTTGTAAAAACTGTTGGAGAGGGTCTCCCCCACACCCCATACAACGCCGAAACATTTGCCAGGCCGTAGGAAAAACACGTCAGGCGAAAAACTGTCAAAACTCTGTATATCCCGGACAAAAAAAAATCGCCATTTCTTTATGATTCGATGTGCGCCAACGGCGCCTTGTAAAAACTATTGGAGAGGGTCTCCCCCACACCCCATACAACGCCGAAACATTTGCCAGGCCGTAGGAAATAAACTACAGGCGAAAAACCGTCAAAACTCTGTATATCCCGGACAAAAAAAAATCGCCATTTCTTTATGATTCGATGTGCGCCAACGGCGCCTTGTAAAAACTGTTGGGGAGGGTCCCCCCTACAACCCATACAACGCCGAAACATTTGCCAGGCCGTAGGAAAAACACGACAGGCGAAAAACTGTCAAAACTCTGTATATCCCGGACAAAAAAAAATCGCCATTTCTTTATGATTCGATGTGCGCCAACGGCGCCTTGTAAAAACTGTTGGGGAGGGTCCCCCCTACAACCCATACAACGCCGAAACATTTGCCAGGCCGTAGGAAATAAACTACAGGCGAAAAACCGTCAAAACTCTGTATATCCCGGACAAAAAAAAATCGCCATTTCTTTATGATTCGATGTGCGCCAACGGCGCCTTGTAAAAACTGTTGGGGAGGGTCCCCCCTACAACCCATACAACGCCGAAACATTTGCCAGGCCGTAGGAAAAACACGACAGGCGAAAAACCGTCAAAACTCTGTATATCCCGGACAAAAAAAAATCGCCATTTCTTTATGATTCGATGTGCGCCAACGGCGCCTTGTAAAAACTGTTGGGGAGGGTCCCCCCTACAACCCATACAACGCCGAAACATTTGCCAGGCCGTAGGAAAAACACGACAGGCGAAAAACTGTCAAAAATCTGTATATCCCGGACAAAAAAAAATCGCCATTTCTTTATGATTCGATGTGCGCCAACGGCGCCTTGTAAAAACTGTTGGGGAGGGTCCCCCCTACAACCCATACAACGCCGAAACATTTGCCAGGCCGTAGGAAAAACACGTCAGGCGAAAAACTGTCAAAACTCTGTATATCCCGGACAAAAAAAAATCGCCATTTCTTTATGATTCGATGTGCGCCAACGGCGCCTTGTAAAAACTGTTGGAGAGGGTCTCCCCCACACCCCATACAACGCCGAAACATTTGCCAGGCCGTAGGAAAAACACGTCAGGCGAAAAACTGTCAAAACTCTGTATATCCCGGACAAAAAAAAATCGCCATTTCTTTATGATTCGATGTGCGCCAACGGCGCCTTGTAAAAACTATTGGAGAGGGTCTCCCCCACACCCCATACAACGCCGAAACATTTGCCAGGCCGTAGGAAATAAACTACAGGCGAAAAACCGTCAAAACTCTGTATATCCCGGACAAAAAAAAATCGCCATTTCTTTATGATTCGATGTGCGCCAACGGCGCCTTGTAAAAACTGTTGGGGAGGGTCCCCCCTACAACCCATACAACGCCGAAACATTTGCCAGGCCGTAGGAAAAACACGACAGGCGAAAAACTGTCAAAACTCTGTATATCCCGGACAAAAAAAAATCGCCATTTCTTTATGATTCGATGTGCGCCAACGGCGCCTTGTAAAAACTGTTGGGGAGGGTCCCCCCTACAACCCATACAACGCCGAAACATTTGCCAGGCCGTAGGAAAAACACGTCAGGCGAAAAACTGTCAAAACTCTGTATATCCCGGACAAAAAAAAATCGCCATTTCTTTATGATTCGATGTGCGCCAACGGCGCCTTGTAAAAACTATTGGAGAGGGTCTCCCCCACACCCCATACAACGCCGAAACATTTGCCAGGCCGTAGGAAAAACACGACAGGCGAAAAACTGTCAAAACTCTGTATATCCCGGACAAAAAAAAATCGCCATTTCTTTATGATTCGATGTGCGCCAACGGCGCCTTGTAAAAACTGTTGGGGAGGGTCCCCCCTACAACCCATACAACGCCGAAACATTTGCCAGGCCGTAGGAAAAACACGTCAGGCGAAAAACTGTCAAAACTCTGTATATCCCGGACAAAAAAAAATCGCCATTTCTTTATGATTCGATGTGCGCCAACGGCGCCTTGTAAAAACTGTTGGGGAGGGTCCCCCCTACAACCCATACAACGCCGAAACATTTGCCAGGCCGTAGGAAAAACACGTCAGGCGAAAAACTGTCAAAACTCTGTATATCCCGGACAAAAAAAAATCGCCATTTCTTTATGATTCGATGTGCGCCAACGGCGCCTTGTAAAAACTGTTGGGGAGGGTCCCCCCTACAACCCATACAACGCCGAAACATTTGCCAGGCCGTAGGAAATAAACTACAGGCGAAAAACCGTCAAAACTCTGTATATCCCGGACAAAAAAAAATCGCCATTTCTTTATGATTCGATGTGCGCCAACGGCGCCTTGTAAAAACTGTTGGGGAGGGTCCCCCCTACAACCCATACAACGCCGAAACATTTGCCAGGCCGTAGGAAAAACACGACAGGCGAAAAACCGTCAAAACTCTGTATATCCCGGACAAAAAAAAATCGCCATTTCTTTATGATTCGATGTGCGCCAACGGCGCCTTGTAAAAACTGTTGGGGAGGGTCCCCCCTACAACCCATACAACGCCGAAACATTTGCCAGGCCGTAGGAAAAACACGACAGGCGAAAAACTGTCAAAAATCTGTATATCCCGGACAAAAAAAAATCGCCATTTCTTTATGATTCGATGTGCGCCAACGGCGCCTTGTAAAAACTGTTGGGGAGGGTCCCCCCTACAACCCATACAACGCCGAAACATTTGCCAGGCCGTAGGAAAAACACGTCAGGCGAAAAACTGTCAAAACTCTGTATATCCCGGACAAAAAAAAATCGCCATTTCTTTATGATTCGATGTGCGCCAACGGCGCCTTGTAAAAACTGTTGGGGAGGGTCCCCCCTACAACCCATACAACGCCGAAACATTTGCCAGGCCGTAGGAAATAAACTACAGGCGAAAAACCGTCAAAAATCTGTATATCCCGGACAAAAAAAAATCGCCATTTCTTTATGATTCGATGTGCGCCAACGGCGCCTTGTAAAAACTGTTGGGGAGGGTCCCCCCTACAACCCATACAACGCCGAAACATTTGCCAGGCCGTAGGAAATAAACTACAGGCGAAAAACCGTCAAAAATCTGTATATCCCGGACAAAAAAAAATCGCCATTTCTTTATGATTCGATGTGCGCCAACGGCGCCTTGTAAAAACTGTTGGGGAGGGTCCCCCCTACAACCCATACAACGCCGAAACATTTGCCAGGCCGTAGGAAATAAACTACAGGCGAAAAACCGTCAAAAATCTGTATATCCCGGACAAAAAAAAATCGCCATTTCTTTATGATTCGATGTGCGCCAACGGCGCCTTGTAAAAACTGTTGGGGAGGGTCCCCCCTACAACCCATACAACGCCGAAACATTTGCCAGGCCGTAGGAAATAAACTACAGGCGAAAAACCGTCAAAAATCTGTATATCCCGGACAAAAAAAAATCGCCATTTCTTTATGATTCGATGTGCGCCAACGGCGCCTTGTAAAAACTATTGGAGAGGGTCTCCCCCACACCCCATACAACGCCGAAACATTTGCCAGGCCGTAGGAAAAACACGACAGGCGAAAAACTGTCAAAACTCTGTATATCCCGGACAAAAAAAAATCGCCATTTCTTTATGATTCGATGTGCGCCAACGGCGCCTTGTAAAAACTGTTGGGGAGGGTCCCCCCTACAACCCATACAACGCCGAAACATTTGCCAGGCCGTAGGAAATAAACTACAGGCGAAAAACCGTCAAAACTCTGTATATCCCGGACAAAAAAAAATCGCCATTTCTTTATGATTCGATGTGCGCCAACGGCGCCTTGTAAAAACTGTTGGAGAGGGTCTCCCCCACACCCCATACAACGCCGAAACATTTGCCAGGCCGTAGGAAAAACACGACAGGCGAAAAACTGTCAAAACTCTGTATATCCCGGACAAAAAAAAATCGCCATTTCTTTATGATTCGATGTGCGCCAACGGCGCCTTGTAAAAACTGTTGGGGAGGGTCTCCCCCACACCCCATACAACGCCGAAACATTTGCCAGGCCGTAGGAAAAACACGACAGGCGAAAAACTGTCAAAACTCTGTATATCCCGGACAAAAAAAAATCGCCATTTCTTTATGATTCGATGTGCGCCAACGGCGCCTTGTAAAAACTGTTGGGGAGGGTCCCCCCTACAACCCATACAACGCCGAAACATTTGCCAGGCCGTAGGAAAAACACGACAGGCGAAAAACTGTCAAAACTCTGTATATCCCGGACAAAAAAAAATCGCCATTTCTTTATGATTCGATGTGCGCCAACGGCGCCTTGTAAAAACTGTTGGAGAGGGTCTCCCCCACACCCCATACAACGCCGAAACATTTGCCAGGCCGTAGGAAATAAACTACAGGCGAAAAACCGTCAAAACTCTGTATATCCCGGACAAAAAAAAATCGCCATTTCTTTATGATTCGATGTGCGCCAACGGCGCCTTGTAAAAACTGTTGGAGAGGGTCTCCCCCACACCCCATACAACGCCGAAACATTTGCCAGGCCGTAGGAAATAAACTACAGGCGAAAAACCGTCAAAAATCTGTATATCCCGGACAAAAAAAAATCGCCATTTCTTTATGATTCGATGTGCGCCAACGGCGCCTTGTAAAAACTGTTGGAGAGGGTCTCCCCCACACCCCATACAACGCCGAAACATTTGCCAGGCCGTAGGAAAAACACGTCAGGCGAAAAACTGTCAAAACTCTGTATATCCCGGACAAAAAAAAATCGCCATTTCTTTATGATTCGATGTGCGCCAACGGCGCCTTGTAAAAACTATTGGAGAGGGTCTCCCCCACACCCCATACAACGCCGAAACATTTGCCAGGCCGTAGGAAAAACACGACAGGCGAAAAACTGTCAAAACTCTGTATATCCCGGACAAAAAAAAATCGCCATTTCTTTATGATTCGATGTGCGCCAACGGCGCCTTGTAAAAACTGTTGGAGAGGGTCTCCCCCACACCCCATACAACGCCGAAACATTTGCCAGGCCGTAGGAAATAAACTACAGGCGAAAAACCGTCAAAACTCTGTATATCCCGGACAAAAAAAAATCGCCATTTCTTTATGATTCGATGTGCGCCAACGGCGCCTTGTAAAAACTGTTGGAGAGGGTCTCCCCCACACCCCATACAACGCCGAAACATTTGCCAGGCCGTAGGAAATAAACTACAGGCGAAAAACCGTCAAAACTCTGTATATCCCGGACAAAAAAAAATCGCCATTTCTTTATGATTCGATGTGCGCCAACGGCGCCTTGTAAAAACTGTTGGAGAGGGTCTCCCCCACACCCCATACAACGCCGAAACATTTGCCAGGCCGTAGGAAATAAACTACAGGCGAAAAACCGTCAAAACTCTGTATATCCCGGACAAAAAAAAATCGCCATTTCTTTATGATTCGATGTGCGCCAACGGCGCCTTGTAAAAACTGTTGGGGAGGGTCCCCCCTACAACCCATACAACGCCGAAACATTTGCCAGGCCGTAGGAAAAACACGTCAGGCGAAAAACTGTCAAAACTCTGTATATCCCGGACAAAAAAAAATCGCCATTTCTTTATGATTCGATGTGCGCCAACGGCGCCTTGTAAAAACTATTGGAGAGGGTCTCCCCCACACCCCATACAACGCCGAAACATTTGCCAGGCCGTAGGAAAAACACGACAGGCGAAAAACTGTCAAAACTCTGTATATCCCGGACAAAAAAAAATCGCCATTTCTTTATGATTCGATGTGCGCCAACGGCGCCTTGTAAAAACTATTGGAGAGGGTCTCCCCCACACCCCATACAACGCCGAAACATTTGCCAGGCCGTAGGAAAAACACGACAGGCGAAAAACTGTCAAAACTCTGTATATCCCGGACAAAAAAAAATCGCCATTTCTTTATGATTCGATGTGCGCCAACGGCGCCTTGTAAAAACTGTTGGAGAGGGTCTCCCCCACACCCCATACAACGCCGAAACATTTGCCAGGCCGTAGGAAATAAACTACAGGCGAAAAACCGTCAAAAATCTGTATATCCCGGACAAAAAAAAATCGCCATTTCTTTATGATTCGATGTGCGCCAACGGCGCCTTGTAAAAACTGTTGGAGAGGGTCTCCCCCACACCCCATACAACGCCGAAACATTTGCCAGGCCGTAGGAAATAAACTACAGGCGAAAAACCGTCAAAACTCTGTATATCCCGGACAAAAAAAAATCGCCATTTCTTTATGATTCGATGTGCGCCAACGGCGCCTTGTAAAAACTGTTGGAGAGGGTCTCCTACACACCCCATACAACGCCGAAACATTTGCCAGGCCGTAGGAAATAAACTACAGGCGAAAAACCGTCAAAACTCTGTATATCCCGGACAAAAAAAAATCGCCATTTCTTTATGATTCGATGTGCGCCAACGGCGCCTTGTAAAAACTGTTGGGGAGGGTCCCCCCTACAACCCATACAACGCCGAAACATTTGCCAGGCCGTAGGAAAAACACGACAGGCGAAAAACTGTCAAAACTCTGTATATCCCGGACAAAAAAAAATCGCCATTTCTTTATGATTCGATGTGCGCCAACGGCGCCTTGTAAAAACTGTTGGGGAGGGTCCCCCCTACAACCCATACAACGCCGAAACATTTGCCAGGCCGTAGGAAATAAACTACAGGCGAAAAACCGTCAAAAATCTGTATATCCCGGACAAAAAAAAATCGCCATTTCTTTATGATTCGATGTGCGCCAACGGCGCCTTGTAAAAACTGTTGGAGAGGGTCTCCCCCACACCCCATACAACGCCGAAACATTTGCCAGGCCGTAGGAAATAAACTACAGGCGAAAAACCGTCAAAAATCTGTATATCCCGGACAAAAAAAAATCGCCATTTCTTTATGATTCGATGTGCGCCAACGGCGCCTTGTAAAAACTGTTGGAGAGGGTCTCCCCCACACCCCATACAACGCCGAAACATTTGCCAGGCCGTAGGAAATAAACTACAGGCGAAAAACCGTCAAAACTCTGTATATCCCGGACAAAAAAAAATCGCCATTTCTTTATGATTCGATGTGCGCCAACGGCGCCTTGTAAAAACTGTTGGAGAGGGTCTCCCCCACACCCCATACAACGCCGAAACATTTGCCAGGCCGTAGGAAATAAACTACAGGCGAAAAACCGTCAAAACTCTGTATATCCCGGACAAAAAAAAATCGCCATTTCTTTATGATTCGATGTGCGCCAACGGCGCCTTGTAAAAACTGTTGGGGAGGGTCCCCCCTACAACCCATACAACGCCGAAACATTTGCCAGGCCGTAGGAAAAACACGACAGGCGAAAAACTGTCAAAACTCTGTATATCCCGGACAAAAAAAAATCGCCATTTCTTTATGATTCGATGTGCGCCAACGGCGCCTTGTAAAAACTGTTGGAGAGGGTCTCCCCCACACCCCATACAACGCCGAAACATTTGCCAGGCCGTAGGAAATAAACTACAGGCGAAAAACCGTCAAAACTCTGTATATCCCGGACAAAAAAAAATCGCCATTTCTTTATGATTCGATGTGCGCCAACGGCGCCTTGTAAAAACTGTTGGGGAGGGTCCCCCCTACAACCCATACAACGCCGAAACATTTGCCAGGCCGTAGGAAAAACACGACAGGCGAAAAACTGTCAAAACTCTGTATATCCCGGACAAAAAAAAATCGCCATTTCTTTATGATTCGATGTGCGCCAACGGCGCCTTGTAAAAACTGTTGGAGAGGGTCTCCCCCACACCCCATACAACGCCGAAACATTTGCCAGGCCGTAGGAAATAAACTACAGGCGAAAAACCGTCAAAACTCTGTATATCCCGGACAAAAAAAAATCGCCATTTCTTTATGATTCGATGTGCGCCAACGGCGCCTTGTAAAAACTGTTGGGGAGGGTCCCCCCTACAACCCATACAACGCCGAAACATTTGCCAGGCCGTAGGAAATAAACTACAGGCGAAAAACCGTCAAAAATCTGTATATCCCGGACAAAAAAAAATCGCCATTTCTTTATGATTCGATGTGCGCCAACGGCGCCTTGTAAAAACTGTTGGAGAGGGTCTCCCCCACACCCCATACAACGCCGAAACATTTGCCAGGCCGTAGGAAATAAACTACAGGCGAAAAACCGTCAAAACTCTGTATATCCCGGACAAAAAAAAATCGCCATTTCTTTATGATTCGATGTGCGCCAACGGCGCCTTGTAAAAACTGTTGGGGAGGGTCCCCCCTACAACCCATACAACGCCGAAACATTTGCCAGGCCGTAGGAAAAACACGACAGGCGAAAAACTGTCAAAACTCTGTATATCCCGGACAAAAAAAAATCGCCATTTCTTTATGATTCGATGTGCGCCAACGGCGCCTTGTAAAAACTGTTGGAGAGGGTCTCCCCCACACCCCATACAACGCCGAAACATTTGCCAGGCCGTAGGAAATAAACTACAGGCGAAAAACCGTCAAAACTCTGTATATCCCGGACAAAAAAAAATCGCCATTTCTTTATGATTCGATGTGCGCCAACGGCGCCTTGTAAAAACTGTTGGGGAGGGTCCCCCCTACAACCCATACAACGCCGAAACATTTGCCAGGCCGTAGGAAAAACACGACAGGCGAAAAACTGTCAAAACTCTGTATATCCCGGACAAAAAAAAATCGCCATTTCTTTATGATTCGATGTGCGCCAACGGCGCCTTGTAAAAACTGTTGGAGAGGGTCTCCCCCACACCCCATACAACGCCGAAACATTTGCCAGGCCGTAGGAAATAAACTACAGGCGAAAAACCGTCAAAACTCTGTATATCCCGGACAAAAAAAAATCGCCATTTCTTTATGATTCGATGTGCGCCAACGGCGCCTTGTAAAAACTGTTGGGGAGGGTCCCCCCTACAACCCATACAACGCCGAAAAATTTGCCAGGCCGTAGGAAAAACACGACAGGCGAAAAACTGTCAAAACTCTGTATATCCCGGACAAAAAAAAATCGCCATTTCTTTATGATTCGATGTGCGCCAACGGCGCCTTGTAAAAACTGTTGGAGAGGGTCTCCCCCACACCCCATACAACGCCGAAACATTTGCCAGGCCGTAGGAAATAAACTACAGGCGAAAAACCGTCAAAACTCTGTATATCCCGGACAAAAAAAAATCGCCATTTCTTTATGATTCGATGTGCGCCAACGGCGCCTTGTAAAAACTGTTGGGGAGGGTCCCCCCTACAACCCATACAACGCCGAAACATTTGCCAGGCCGTAGGAAATAAACTACAGGCGAAAAACCGTCAAAAATCTGTATATCCCGGACAAAAAAAAATCGCCATTTCTTTATGATTCGATGTGCGCCAACGGCGCCTTGTAAAAACTGTTGGAGAGGGTCTCCCCCACACCCCATACAACGCCGAAACATTTGCCAGGCCGTAGGAAATAAACTACAGGCGAAAAACCGTCAAAACTCTGTATATCCCGGACAAAAAAAAATCGCCATTTCTTTATGATTCGATGTGCGCCAACGGCGCCTTGTAAAAACTGTTGGGGAGGGTCCCCCCTACAACCCATACAACGCCGAAACATTTGCCAGGCCGTAGGAAATAAACTACAGGCGAAAAACCGTCAAAACTCTGTATATCCCGGACAAAAAAAAATCGCCATTTCTTTATGATTCGATGTGCGCCAACGGCGCCTTGTAAAAACTGTTGGGGAGGGTCCCCCCTACAACCCATACAACGCCGAAACATTTGCCAGGCCGTAGGAAAAACACGACAGGCGAAAAACTGTCAAAACTCTGTATATCCCGGACAAAAAAAAATCGCCATTTCTTTATGATTCGATGTGCGCCAACGGCGCCTTGTAAAAACTGTTGGGGAGGGTCCCCCCTACAACCCATACAACGCCGAAACATTTGCCAGGCCGTAGGAAAAACACGACAGGCGAAAAACTGTCAAAACTCTGTATATCCCGGACAAAAAAAAATCGCCATTTCTTTATGATTCGATGTGCGCCAACGGCGCCTTGTAAAAACTGTTGGAGAGGGTCTCCCCCACACCCCATACAACGCCGAAACATTTGCCAGGCCGTAGGAAAAACACGACAGGCGAAAAACTGTCAAAACTCTGTATATCCCGGACAAAAAAAAATCGCCATTTCTTTATGATTCGATGTGCGCCAACGGCGCCTTGTAAAAACTGTTGGAGAGGGTCTCCCCCACACCCCATACAACGCCGAAACATTTGCCAGGCCGTAGGAAATAAACTACAGGCGAAAAACCGTCAAAAATCTGTATATCCCGGACAAAAAAAAATCGCCATTTCTTTATGATTCGATGTGCGCCAACGGCGCCTTGTAAAAACTGTTGGAGAGGGTCTCCCCCACACCCCATACAACGCCGAAACATTTGCCAGGCCGTAGGAAATAAACTACAGGCGAAAAACCGTCAAAACTCTGTATATCCCGGACAAAAAAAAATCGCCATTTCTTTATGATTCGATGTGCGCCAACGGCGCCTTGTAAAAACTGTTGGAGAGGGTCTCCCCCACACCCCATACAACGCCGAAACATTTGCCAGGCCGTAGGAAATAAACTACAGGCGAAAAACCGTCAAAACTCTGTATATCCCGGACAAAAAAAAATCGCCATTTCTTTATGATTCGATGTGCGCCAACGGCGCCTTGTAAAAACTGTTGGGGAGGGTCCCCCCTACAACCCATACAACGCCGAAACATTTGCCAGGCCGTAGGAAAAACACGACAGGCGAAAAACTGTCAAAACTCTGTATATCCCGGACAAAAAAAAATCGCCATTTCTTTATGATTCGATGTGCGCCAACGGCGCCTTGTAAAAACTGTTGGAGAGGGTCTCCCCCACACCCCATACAACGCCGAAACATTTGCCAGGCCGTAGGAAATAAACTACAGGCGAAAAACCGTCAAAACTCTGTATATCCCGGACAAAAAAAAATCGCCATTTCTTTATGATTCGATGTGCGCCAACGGCGCCTTGTAAAAACTGTTGGGGAGGGTCCCCCCTACAACCCATACAACGCCGAAACATTTGCCAGGCCGTAGGAAAAACACGACAGGCGAAAAACTGTCAAAACTCTGTATATCCCGGACAAAAAAAAATCGCCATTTCTTTATGATTCGATGTGCGCCAACGGCGCCTTGTAAAAACTGTTGGAGAGGGTCTCCCCCACACCCCATACAACGCCGAAACATTTGCCAGGCCGTAGGAAATAAACTACAGGCGAAAAACCGTCAAAACTCTGTATATCCCGGACAAAAAAAAATCGCCATTTCTTTATGATTCGATGTGCGCCAACGGCGCCTTGTAAAAACTGTTGGGGAGGGTCCCCCCTACAACCCATACAACGCCGAAACATTTGCCAGGCCGTAGGAAAAACACGACAGGCGAAAAACTGTCAAAACTCTGTATATCCCGGACAAAAAAAAATCGCCATTTCTTTATGATTCGATGTGCGCCAACGGCGCCTTGTAAAAACTGTTGGAGAGGGTCTCCCCCACACCCCATACAACGCCGAAACATTTGCCAGGCCGTAGGAAATAAACTACAGGCGAAAAACCGTCAAAACTCTGTATATCCCGGACAAAAAAAAATCGCCATTTCTTTATGATTCGATGTGCGCCAACGGCGCCTTGTAAAAACTGTTGGGGAGGGTCCCCCCTACAACCCATACAACGCCGAAACATTTGCCAGGCCGTAGGAAAAACACGACAGGCGAAAAACTGTCAAAACTCTGTATATCCCGGACAAAAAAAAATCGCCATTTCTTTATGATTCGATGTGCGCCAACGGCGCCTTGTAAAAACTGTTGGAGAGGGTCTCCCCCACACCCCATACAACGCCGAAACATTTGCCAGGCCGTAGGAAATAAACTACAGGCGAAAAACCGTCAAAACTCTGTATATCCCGGACAAAAAAAAATCGCCATTTCTTTATGATTCGATGTGCGCCAACGGCGCCTTGTAAAAACTGTTGGGGAGGGTCCCCCCTACAACCCATACAACGCCGAAACATTTGCCAGGCCGTAGGAAAAACACGACAGGCGAAAAACTGTCAAAACTCTGTATATCCCGGACAAAAAAAAATCGCCATTTCTTTATGATTCGATGTGCGCCAACGGCGCCTTGTAAAAACTGTTGGAGAGGGTCTCCCCCACACCCCATACAACGCCGAAACATTTGCCAGGCCGTAGGAAATAAACTACAGGCGAAAAACCGTCAAAACTCTGTATATCCCGGACAAAAAAAAATCGCCATTTCTTTATGATTCGATGTGCGCCAACGGCGCCTTGTAAAAACTGTTGGGGAGGGTCCCCCCTACAACCCATACAACGCCGAAACATTTGCCAGGCCGTAGGAAAAACACGACAGGCGAAAAACTGTCAAAACTCTGTATATCCCGGACAAAAAAAAATCGCCATTTCTTTATGATTCGATGTGCGCCAACGGCGCCTTGTAAAAACTGTTGGAGAGGGTCTCCCCCACACCCCATACAACGCCGAAACATTTGCCAGGCCGTAGGAAATAAACTACAGGCGAAAAACCGTCAAAACTCTGTATATCCCGGACAAAAAAAAATCGCCATTTCTTTATGATTCGATGTGCGCCAACGGCGCCTTGTAAAAACTGTTGGGGAGGGTCCCCCCTACAACCCATACAACGCCGAAACATTTGCCAGGCCGTAGGAAATAAACTACAGGCGAAAAACCGTCAAAAATCTGTATATCCCGGACAAAAAAAAATCGCCATTTCTTTATGATTCGATGTGCGCCAACGGCGCCTTGTAAAAACTGTTGGAGAGGGTCTCCCCCACACCCCATACAACGCCGAAACATTTGCCAGGCCGTAGGAAATAAACTACAGGCGAAAAACCGTCAAAACTCTGTATATCCCGGACAAAAAAAAATCGCCATTTCTTTATGATTCGATGTGCGCCAACGGCGCCTTGTAAAAACTGTTGGGGAGGGTCCCCCCTACAACCCATACAACGCCGAAACATTTGCCAGGCCGTAGGAAATAAACTACAGGCGAAAAACCGTCAAAACTCTGTATATCCCGGACAAAAAAAAATCGCCATTTCTTTATGATTCGATGTGCGCCAACGGCGCCTTGTAAAAACTGTTGGGGAGGGTCCCCCCTACAACCCATACAACGCCGAAACATTTGCCAGGCCGTAGGAAAAACACGACAGGCGAAAAACTGTCAAAACTCTGTATATCCCGGACAAAAAAAAATCGCCATTTCTTTATGATTCGATGTGCGCCAACGGCGCCTTGTAAAAACTGTTGGGGAGGGTCCCCCCTACAACCCATACAACGCCGAAACATTTGCCAGGCCGTAGGAAAAACACGACAGGCGAAAAACTGTCAAAACTCTGTATATCCCGGACAAAAAAAAATCGCCATTTCTTTATGATTCGATGTGCGCCAACGGCGCCTTGTAAAAACTGTTGGAGAGGGTCTCCCCCACACCCCATACAACGCCGAAACATTTGCCAGGCCGTAGGAAAAACACGACAGGCGAAAAACTGTCAAAACTCTGTATATCCCGGACAAAAAAAAATCGCCATTTCTTTATGATTCGATGTGCGCCAACGGCGCCTTGTAAAAACTGTTGGAGAGGGTCTCCCCCACACCCCATACAACGCCGAAACATTTGCCAGGCCGTAGGAAATAAACTACAGGCGAAAAACCGTCAAAACTCTGTATATCCCGGACAAAAAAAAATCGCCATTTCTTTATGATTCGATGTGCGCCAACGGCGCCTTGTAAAAACTGTTGGGGAGGGTCCCCCCTACAACCCATACAACGCCGAAACATTTGCCAGGCCGTAGGAAAAACACGACAGGCGAAAAACTGTCAAAACTCTGTATATCCCGGACAAAAAAAAATCGCCATTTCTTTATGATTCGATGTGCGCCAACGGCGCCTTGTAAAAACTGTTGGAGAGGGTCTCCCCCACACCCCATACAACGCCGAAACATTTGCCAGGCCGTAGGAAAAACACGACAGGCGAAAAACTGTCAAAACTCTGTATATCCCGGACAAAAAAAAATCGCCATTTCTTTATGATTCGATGTGCGCCAACGGCGCCTTGTAAAAACTGTTGGAGAGGGTCTCCCCCACACCCCATACAACGCCGAAACATTTGCCAGGCCGTAGGAAATAAACTACAGGCGAAAAACCGTCAAAAATCTGTATATCCCGGACAAAAAAAAATCGCCATTTCTTTATGATTCGATGTGCGCCAACGGCGCCTTGTAAAAACTGTTGGAGAGGGTCTCCCCCACACCCCATACAACGCCGAAACATTTGCCAGGCCGTAGGAAATAAACTACAGGCGAAAAACCGTCAAAACTCTGTATATCCCGGACAAAAAAAAATCGCCATTTCTTTATGATTCGATGTGCGCCAACGGCGCCTTGTAAAAACTGTTGGAGAGGGTCTCCCCCACACCCCATACAACGCCGAAACATTTGCCAGGCCGTAGGAAATAAACTACAGGCGAAAAACCGTCAAAACTCTGTATATCCCGGACAAAAAAAAATCGCCATTTCTTTATGATTCGATGTGCGCCAACGGCGCCTTGTAAAAACTGTTGGGGAGGGTCCCCCCTACAACCCATACAACGCCGAAACATTTGCCAGGCCGTAGGAAAAACACGACAGGCGAAAAACTGTCAAAACTCTGTATATCCCGGACAAAAAAAAATCGCCATTTCTTTATGATTCGATGTGCGCCAACGGCGCCTTGTAAAAACTGTTGGAGAGGGTCTCCCCCACACCCCATACAACGCCGAAACATTTGCCAGGCCGTAGGAAATAAACTACAGGCGAAAAACCGTCAAAACTCTGTATATCCCGGACAAAAAAAAATCGCCATTTCTTTATGATTCGATGTGCGCCAACGGCGCCTTGTAAAAACTGTTGGGGAGGGTCCCCCCTACAACCCA
The DNA here is from genome assembly GCA_963920635.1 of Pseudeuparius sepicola. NCBI lineage: Eukaryota > Metazoa > Arthropoda > Insecta > Coleoptera > Anthribidae > Pseudeuparius > Pseudeuparius sepicola. The sequence continues at coordinate 651,971 of OY987308.1, forward strand.
TACAACGCCGAAACATTTGCCAGGCCGTAGGAAAAACACGACAGGCGAAAAACTGTCAAAACTCTGTATATCCCGGACAAAAAAAAATCGCCATTTCTTTATGATTCGATGTGCGCCAACGGCGCCTTGTAAAAACTGTTGGAGAGGGTCTCCCCCACACCCCATACAACGCCGAAACATTTGCCAGGCCGTAGGAAATAAACTACAGGCGAAAAACCGTCAAAAATCTGTATATCCCGGACAAAAAAAAATCGCCATTTCTTTATGATTCGATGTGCGCCAACGGCGCCTTGTAAAAACTATTGGAGAGGGTCTCCCCCACACCCCATACAACGCCGAAACATTTGCCAGGCCGTAGGAAAAACACGACAGGCGAAAAACTGTCAAAACTCTGTATATCCCGGACAAAAAAAAATCGCCATTTCTTTATGATTCGATGTGCGCCAACGGCGCCTTGTAAAAACTGTTGGAGAGGGTCTCCCCCACACCCCATACAACGCCGAAACATTTGCCAGGCCGTAGGAAATAAACTACAGGCGAAAAACCGTCAAAACTCTGTATATCCCGGACAAAAAAAAATCGCCATTTCTTTATGATTCGATGTGCGCCAACGGCGCCTTGTAAAAACTATTGGAGAGGGTCTCCCCCACACCCCATACAACGCCGAAACATTTGCCAGGCCGTAGGAAAAACACGACAGGCGAAAAACTGTCAAAACTCTGTATATCCCGGACAAAAAAAAATCGCCATTTCTTTATGATTCGATGTGCGCCAACGGCGCCTTGTAAAAACTGTTGGAGAGGGTCTCCCCCACACCCCATACAACGCCGAAACATTTGCCAGGCCGTAGGAAATAAACTACAGGCGAAAAACCGTCAAAACTCTGTATATCCCGGACAAAAAAAAATCGCCATTTCTTTATGATTCGATGTGCGCCAACGGCGCCTTGTAAAAACTGTTGGAGAGGGTCTCCCCCACACCCCATACAACGCCGAAACATTTGCCAGGCCGTAGGAAATAAACTACAGGCGAAAAACCGTCAAAACTCTGTATATCCCGGACAAAAAAAAATCGCCATTTCTTTATGATTCGATGTGCGCCAACGGCGCCTTGTAAAAACTGTTGGAGAGGGTCTCCCCCACACCCCATACAACGCCGAAACATTTGCCAGGCCGTAGGAAATAAACTACAGGCGAAAAACCGTCAAAACTCTGTATATCCCGGACAAAAAAAAATCGCCATTTCTTTATGATTCGATGTGCGCCAACGGCGCCTTGTAAAAACTGTTGGGGAGGGTCCCCCCTACAACCCATACAACGCCGAAACATTTGCCAGGCCGTAGGAAAAACACGTCAGGCGAAAAACTGTCAAAACTCTGTATATCCCGGACAAAAAAAAATCGCCATTTCTTTATGATTCGATGTGCGCCAACGGCGCCTTGTAAAAACTATTGGAGAGGGTCTCCCCCACACCCCATACAACGCCGAAACATTTGCCAGGCCGTAGGAAAAACACGACAGGCGAAAAACTGTCAAAACTCTGTATATCCCGGACAAAAAAAAATCGCCATTTCTTTATGATTCGATGTGCGCCAACGGCGCCTTGTAAAAACTATTGGAGAGGGTCTCCCCCACACCCCATACAACGCCGAAACATTTGCCAGGCCGTAGGAAAAACACGACAGGCGAAAAACTGTCAAAACTCTGTATATCCCGGACAAAAAAAAATCGCCATTTCTTTATGATTCGATGTGCGCCAACGGCGCCTTGTAAAAACTGTTGGAGAGGGTCTCCCCCACACCCCATACAACGCCGAAACATTTGCCAGGCCGTAGGAAATAAACTACAGGCGAAAAACCGTCAAAAATCTGTATATCCCGGACAAAAAAAAATCGCCATTTCTTTATGATTCGATGTGCGCCAACGGCGCCTTGTAAAAACTGTTGGAGAGGGTCTCCCCCACACCCCATACAACGCCGAAACATTTGCCAGGCCGTAGGAAATAAACTACAGGCGAAAAACCGTCAAAACTCTGTATATCCCGGACAAAAAAAAATCGCCATTTCTTTATGATTCGATGTGCGCCAACGGCGCCTTGTAAAAACTGTTGGGGAGGGTCCCCCCTACAACCCATACAACGCCGAAACATTTGCCAGGCCGTAGGAAAAACACGACAGGCGAAAAACTGTCAAAACTCTGTATATCCCGGACAAAAAAAAATCGCCATTTCTTTATGATTCGATGTGCGCCAACGGCGCCTTGTAAAAACTGTTGGGGAGGGTCCCCCCTACAACCCATACAACGCCGAAACATTTGCCAGGCCGTAGGAAATAAACTACAGGCGAAAAACCGTCAAAACTCTGTATATCCCGGACAAAAAAAAATCGCCATTTCTTTATGATTCGATGTGCGCCAACGGCGCCTTGTAAAAACTGTTGGGGAGGGTCCCCCCTACAACCCATACAACGCCGAAACATTTGCCAGGCCGTAGGAAAAACACGACAGGCGAAAAACTGTCAAAACTCTGTATATCCCGGACAAAAAAAAATCGCCATTTCTTTATGATTCGATGTGCGCCAACGGCGCCTTGTAAAAACTGTTGGGGAGGGTCTCCCCCACACCCCATACAACGCCGAAACATTTGCCAGGCCGTAGGAAAAACACGACAGGCGAAAAACTGTCAAAACTCTGTATATCCCGGACAAAAAAAAATCGCCATTTCTTTATGATTCGATGTGCGCCAACGGCGCCTTGTAAAAACTGTTGGGGAGGGTCCCCCCTACAACCCATACAACGCCGAAACATTTGCCAGGCCGTAGGAAAAACACGACAGGCGAAAAACTGTCAAAACTCTGTATATCCCGGACAAAAAAAAATCGCCATTTCTTTATGATTCGATGTGCGCCAACGGCGCCTTGTAAAAACTGTTGGAGAGGGTCTCCCCCACACCCCATACAACGCCGAAACATTTGCCAGGCCGTAGGAAAAACACGACAGGCGAAAAACTGTCAAAACTCTGTATATCCCGGACAAAAAAAAATCGCCATTTCTTTATGATTCGATGTGCGCCAACGGCGCCTTGTAAAAACTGTTGGAGAGGGTCTCCCCCACACCCCATACAACGCCGAAACATTTGCCAGGCCGTAGGAAATAAACTACAGGCGAAAAACCGTCAAAAATCTGTATATCCCGGACAAAAAAAAATCGCCATTTCTTTATGATTCGATGTGCGCCAACGGCGCCTTGTAAAAACTGTTGGAGAGGGTCTCCCCCACACCCCATACAACGCCGAAACATTTGCCAGGCCGTAGGAAATAAACTACAGGCGAAAAACCGTCAAAACTCTGTATATCCCGGACAAAAAAAAGGAGGGTCCCCCCTACAACCCATACAACGCCGAAACATTTGCCAGGCCGTAGGAAATAAACTACAGGCGAAAAACCGTCAAAACTCTGTATATCCCGGACAAAAAAAAATCGCCATTTCTTTATGATTCGATGTGCGCCAACGGCGCCTTGTAAAAACTATTGGAGAGGGTCTCCCCCACACCCCATACAACGCAGAAACATTTGCCAGGCCGTAGGAAAAACACGACAGGCGAAAAACTGTCAAAACTCTGTATATCCCGGACAAAAAAAAATCGCCATTTCTTTATGATTCGATGTGCGCCAACGGCGCCTTGTAAAAACTGTTGGAGAGGGTCTCCCCCACACCCCATACAACGCCGAAACATTTGCCAGGCCGTAGGAAAAACACGACAGGCGAAAAACTGTCAAAACTCTGTATATCCCGGACAAAAAAAAATCGCCATTTCTTTATGATTCGATGTGCGCCAACGGCGCCTTGTAAAAACTGTTGGGGAGGGTCCCCCCTACAACCCATACAACGCCGAAACATTTGCCAGGCCGTAGGAAAAACACGTCAGGCGAAAAACTGTCAAAACTCTGTATATCCCGGACAAAAAAAATCGCCATTTCTTTATGATTCGATGTGCGCCAACGGCGCCTTGTAAAAACTGTTGGGGAGGGTCCCCCCTACAACCCATACAACGCCGAAACATTTGCCAGGCCGTAGGAAAAACACGACAGGCGAAAAACTGTCAAAACTCTGTATATCCCGGACAAAAAAAAATCGCCATTTCTTTATGATTCGATGTGCGCCAACGGCGCCTTGTAAAAACTGTTGGAGAGGGTCTCCCCCACACCCCATACAACGCCGAAACATTTGCCAGGATGTAGGAAATAAACTACAGGCGAAAAACCGTCAAAAATCTGTATATCCCGGACAAAAAAAAATCGCCATTTCTTTATGATTCGATATGCGCCAACGGCGCCTTGTAAAAACTGTTGGGGAGGGTCCCCCCTACAACCCATACAACGCCGAAACATTTGCCAGGCCGTAGGAAATAAACTACAGGCGAAAAACCGTCAAAACTCTGTATATCCCGGACAAAAAAAAATCGCCATTTCTTTATGATTCGATGTGCGCCAACGGCGCCTTGTAAAAACTGTTGGGGAGGGTCCCCCCTACAACCCATACAACGCCGAAACATTTGCCAGGCCGTAGGAAATAAACTACAGGCGAAAAACCGTCAAAACTCTGTATATCCCGGACAAAAAAAAATCGCCATTTCTTTATGATTCGATGTGCGCCAACGGCGCCTTGTAAAAACTATTGGAGAGGGTCTCCCCCACACCCCATACAACGCCGAAACATTTGCCAGGCCGTAGGAAAAACACGACAGGCGAAAAACTGTCAAAACTCTGTATATCCCGGACAAAAAAAAATCGCCATTTCTTTATGATTCGATGTGCGCCAACGGCGCCTTGTAAAAACTGTTGGGGAGGGTCCCCCCTACAACCCATACAACGCCGAAACATTTGCCAGGCCGTAGGAAATAAACTACAGGCGAAAAACCGTCAAAACTCTGTATATCCCGGACAAAAAAAAATCGCCATTTCTTTATGATTCGATGTGCGCCAACGGCGCCTTGTAAAAACTGTTGGGGAGGGTCCCCCCTACAACCCATACAACGCCGAAACATTTGCCAGGCCGTAGGAAAAACACGTCAGGCGAGAAACTGTCAAAACTCTGTATATCCCGGACAAAAAAAAATCGCCATTTCTTTATGATTCGATGTGCGCCAACGGCGCCTTGTAAAAACTGTTGGGGAGGGTCCCCCCTACAACCCATACAACGCCGAAACATTTGCCAGGCCGTAGGAAAAACACGACAGGCGAAAAACTGTCAAAACTCTGTATATCCCGGACAAAAAAAAATCGCCATTTCTTTATGATTCGATGTGCGCCAACGGCGCCTTGTAAAAACTGTTGGGGAGGGTCCCCCCTACAACCCATACAACGCCGAAACATTTGCCAGGCCGTAGGAAAAACACGACAGGCGAAAAACTGTCAAAACTCTGTATATCCCGGACAAAAAAAATCGCCATTTCTTTATGATTCGATGTGCGCCAACGGCGCCTTGTAAAAACTGTTGGGGAGGGTCCCCCCTACAACCCATACAACGCCGAAACATTTGCCAGGCCGTAGGAAAAACACGTCAGGCGAAAAACTGTCAAAACTCTGTATATCCCGGACAAAAAAAAATCGCCATTTCTTTATGATTCGATGTGCGCCAACGGCGCCTTGTAAAAACTATTGGAGAGGGTCTCCCCCACACCCCATACAACGCCGAAACATTTGCCAGGCCGTAGGAAAAACACGTCAGGCGAAAAACTGTCAAAACTCTGTATATCCCGGACAAAAAAAAATCGCCATTTCTTTATGATTCGATGTGCGCCAACGGCGCCTTGTAAAAACTGTTGGGGAGGGTCCCCCCTACAACCCATACAACGCCGAAACATTTGCCAGGCCGTAGGAAATAAACTACAGGCGAAAAACCGTCAAAACTCTGTATATCCCGGACAAAAAAAAATCGCCATTTCTTTATGATTCGATGTGCGCCAACGGCGCCTTGTAAAAACTGTTGGGGAGGGTCCCCCCTACAACCCATACAACGCCGAAACATTTGCCAGGCCGTAGGAAAAACACGACAGGCGAAAAACTGTCAAAACTCTGTATATCCCGGACAAAAAAAAATCGCCATTTCTTTATGATTCGATGTGCGCCAACGGCGCCTTGTAAAAACTGTTGGGGAGGGTCCCCCCTACAACCCATACAACGCCGAAACATTTGCCAGGCCGTAGGAAATAAACTACAGGCGAAAAACCGTCAAAAATCTGTATATCCCGGACAAAAAAAAATCGCCATTTCTTTATGATTCGATGTGCGCCAACGGCGCCTTGTAAAAACTGTTGGGGAGGGTCCCCCCTACAACCCATACAACGCCGAAACATTTGCCAGGCCGTAGGAAATAAACTACAGGCGAAAAACCGTCAAAACTCTGTATATCCCGGACAAAAAAAAATCGCCATTTCTTTATGATTCGATGTGCGCCAACGGCGCCTTGTAAAAACTGTTGGGGAGGGTCCCCCCTACAACCCATACAACGCCGAAACATTTGCCAGGCCGTAGGAAAAACACGTCAGGCGAAAAACTGTCAAAACTCTGTATATCCCGGACAAAAAAAAATCGCCATTTCTTTATGATTCGATGTGCGCCAACGGCGCCTTGTAAAAACTATTGGAGAGGGTCTCCCCCACACCCCATACAACGCCGAAACATTTGCCAGGCCGTAGGAAATAAACTACAGGCGAAAAACCGTCAAAAATCTGTATATCCCGGACAAAAAAAAATCGCCATTTCTTTATGATTCGATGTGCGCCAACGGCGCCTTGTAAAAACTGTTGGAGAGGGTCTCCCCCACACCCCATACAACGCCGAAACATTTGCCAGGCCGTAGGAAATAAACTACAGGCGAAAAACCGTCAAAAATCTGTATATCCCGGACAAAAAAAAATCGCCATTTCTTTATGATTCGATGTGCGCCAACGGCGCCTTGTAAAAACTGTTGGGGAGGGTCCCCCCTACAACCCATATAACGCCGAAACATTTGCCAGGCCGTAGGAAAAACACGACAGGCGAAAAACTGTCAAAACTCTGTATATCCCGGACAAAAAAAAATCGCCATTTCTTTATGATTCGATGTGCGCCAACGGCGCCTTGTAAAAACTGTTGGGGAGGGTCCCCCCTACAACCCATACAACGCCGAAACATTTGCCAGGCCGTAGGAAAAACACGACAGGCGAAAAACTGTCAAAACTCTGTATATCCCGGACAAAAAAAAATCGCCATTTCTTTATGATTCGATGTGCGCCAACGGCGCCTTGTAAAAACTATTGGAGAGGGTCTCCCCCACACCCCATACAACGCCGAAACATTTGCCAGGCCGTAGGAAATAAACTACAGGCGAAAAACCGTCAAAAATCTGTATATCCCGGACAAAAAAAAATCGCCATTTCTTTATGATTCGATGTGCGCCAACGGCGCCTTGTAAAAACTGTTGGAGAGGGTCTCCCCCACACCCCATACAACGCCGAAACATTTGCCAGGCCGTAGGAAATAAACTACAGGCGAAAAACCGTCAAAAATCTGTATATCCCGGACAAAAAAAATCGCCATTTCTTTATGATTCGATGTGCGCCAACGGCGCCTTGTAAAAACTGTTGGGGAGGGTCCCCCCTACAACCCATACAACGCCGAAACATTTGCCAGGCCGTAGGAAAAACACGTCAGGCGAAAAACTGTCAAAACTCTGTATATCCCGGACAAAAAAAAATCGCCATTTCTTTATGATTCGATGTGCGCCAACGGCGCCTTGTAAAAACTGTTGGGGAGGGTCCCCCCTACAACCCATACAACGCCGAAACATTTGCCAGGCCGTAGGAAAAACACGTCAGGCGAAAAACTGTCAAAACTCTGTATATCCCGGACAAAAAAAAATCGCCATTTCTTTATGATTCGATGTGCGCCAACGGCGCCTTGTAAAAACTGTTGGGGAGGGTCCCCCCTACAACCCATACAACGCCGAAACATTTGCCAGGCCGTAGGAAAAACACGTCAGGCGAAAAACTGTCAAAACTCTGTATATCCCGGACAAAAAAAAATCGCCATTTCTTTATGATTCGATGTGCGCCAACGGCGCCTTGTAAAAACTATTGGAGAGGGTCTCCCCCACACCCCATACAACGCCGAAACATTTGCCAGGCCGTAGGAAATAAACTACAGGCGAAAAACCGTCAAAAATCTGTATATCCCGGACAAAAAAAAATCGCCATTTCTTTATGATTCGATGTGCGCCAACGGCGCCTTGTAAAAACTGTTGGAGAGGGTCTCCCCCACACCCCATACAACGCCGAAACATTTGCCAGGCCGTAGGAAATAAACTACAGGCGAAAAACCGTCAAAAATCTGTATATCCCGGACAAAAAAAAATCGCCATTTCTTTATGATTCGATGTGCGCCAACGGCGCCTTGTAAAAACTGTTGGGGAGGGTCCCCCCTACAACCCATACAACGCCGAAACATTTGCCAGGCCGTAGGAAAAACACGACAGGCGAAAAACTGTCAAAACTCTGTATATCCCGGACAAAAAAAAATCGCCATTTCTTTATGATTCGATGTGCGCCAACGGCGCCTTGTAAAAACTGTTGGGGAGGGTCCCCCCTACAACCCATACAACGCCGAAACATTTGCCAGGCCGTAGGAAAAACACGACAGGCGAAAAACTGTCAAAACTCTGTATATCCCGGACAAAAAAAAATCGCCATTTCTTTATGATTCGATGTGCGCCAACGGCGCCTTGTAAAAACTGTTGGGGAGGGTCCCCCCTACAACCCATACAACGCCGAAACATTTGCCAGGCCGTAGGAAATAAACTACAGGCGAAAAACCGTCAAAAATCTGTATATCCCGGACAAAAAAAAATCGCCATTTCTTTATGACTCGATGTGCGCCAACGGCGCCTTGTAAAAACTGTTGGAGAGGGTCTCCCCCACACCCCATACAACGCCGAAACATTTGCCAGGCCGTAGGAAATAAACTACAGGCGAAAAACCGTCAAAACTCTGTATATCCCGGACAAAAAAAAATCGCCATTTCTTTATGATTCGATGTGCGCCAACGGCGCCTTGTAAAAACTGTTGGGGAGGGTCCCCCCTACAACCCATACAACGCCGAAACATTGGCCAGGCCGTAGGAAAAACACGTCAGGCGAAAAACTGTCAAAACTCTGTATATCCCGGACAAAAAAAAATCGCCATTTCTTTATGATTCGATGTGCGCCAACGGCGCCTTGTAAAAACTGTTGGGGAGGGTCCCCCCTACAACCCATACAACGCCGAAACATTTGCCAGGCCGTAGGAAAAACACGACAGGCGAAAAACTGTCAAAACTCTGTATATCCCGGACAAAAAAAAATCGCCATTTCTTTATGATTCGATGTGCGCCAACGGCGCCTTGTAAAAACTGTTGGGGAGGGTCCCCCCTACAACCCATACAACGCCGAAACATTTGCCAGGCCGTAGGAAAAACACGACAGGCGAAAAACTGTCAAAACTCTGTATATCCCGGACAAAAAAAAATCGCCATTTCTTTATGATTCGATGTGCGCCAACGGCGCCTTGTAAAAACTGTTGGGGAGGGTCCCCCCTACAACCCATAAAACGCCGAAACATTTGCCAGGCCGTAGGAAAAACACGTCAGGCGAAAAACTGTCAAAACTCTGTATATCCCGGACAAAAAAAAATCGCCATTTCTTTATGATTCGATGTGCGCCAACGGCGCCTTGTAAAAACTGTTGGGGAGGGTCCCCCCTACAACCCATACAACGCCGAAACATTTGCCAGGCCGTAGGAAAAACACGTCAGGCGAAAAACTGTCAAAACTCTGTATATCCCGGACAAAAAAAAATCGCCATTTCTTTATGATTCGATGTGCGCCAACGGCGCCTTGTAAAAACTGTTGGGGAGGGTCCCCCCTACAACCCATACAACGCCGAAACATTTGCCAGGCCGTAGGAAATAAACTACAGGCGAAAAACCGTCAAAAATCTGTATATCCCGGACAAAAAAAAATCGCCATTTCTTTATGATTCGATGTGCGCCAACGGCGCCTTGTAAAAACTGTTGGGGAGGGTCCCCCCTACAACCCATACAACGCCGAAACATTTGCCAGGCCGTAGGAAAAACACGACAGGCGAAAAACTGTCAAAACTCTGTATATCCCGGACAAAAAAAAATAGCCATTTCTTTATGATTCGATGTGCGCCAACGGCGCCTTGTAAAAACTGTTGGGGAGGGTCCCCCCTACAACCCATACAACGCCGAAACATTTGCCAGGCCGTAGGAAAAACACGACAGGCGAAAAACTGTCAAAACTCTGTATATCCCGGACAAAAAAAAATCGCCATTTCTTTATGATTCGATGTGCGCCAACGGCGCCTTGTAAAAACTATTGGAGAGGGTCTCCCCCACACCCCATACAACGCCGAAACATTTGCCAGGCCGTAGGAAAAACACGACAGGCGAAAAACCGTCAAAACTCTGTATATCCCGGACAAAAAAAAATCGCCATTTCTTTATGATTCGATGTGCGCCAACGGCGCCTTGTAAAAACTGTTGGAGAGGGTCTCCCCCACACCCCATACAACGCCGAAACATTTGCCAGGCCGTAGGAAAAACACGTCAGGCGAAAAACTGTCAAAACTCTGTATATCCCGGACAAAAAAAAATCGCCATTTCTTTATGATTCGATGTGCGCCAACGGCGCCTTGTAAAAACTGTTGGGGAGGGTCCCCCCTACAACCCATACAACGCCGAAACATTTGCCAGGCCGTAGGAAATAAACTACAGGCGAAAAACCGTCAAAACTCTGTATATCCCGGACAAAAAAAAATCGCCATTTCTTTATGATTCGATGTGCGCCAACGGCGCCTTGTAAAAACTGTTGGGGAGGGTCCCCCCTACAACCCATACAACGCCGAAACATTTGCCAGGCCGTAGGAAAAACACGACAGGCGAAAAACTGTCAAAACTCTGTATATCCCGGACAAAAAAAAATCGCCATTTCTTTATGATTCGATGTGCGCCAACGGCGCCTTGTAAAAACTGTTGGGGAGGGTCCCCCCTACAACCCATACAACGCCGAAACATTTGCCAGGCCGTAGGAAATAAACTACAGGCGAAAAACCGTCAAAACTCTGTATATCCCGGACAAAAAAAAATCGCCATTTCTTTATGATTCGATGTGCGCCAACGGCGCCTTGTAAAAACTGTTGGAGAGGGTCTCCCCCACACCCCATACAACGCCGAAACATTTGCCAGGCCGTAGGAAAAACACGACAGGCGAAAAACTGTCAAAACTCTGTATATCCCGGAAAAAAAAAAATCGCCATTTCTTTATGATTCGATGTGCGCCAACGGCGCCTTGTAAAAACTGTTGGGGAGGGTCCCCCCTACAACCCATACAACGCCGAAACATTTGCCAGGCCGTAGGAAAAACACGACAGGCGAAAAACTGTCAAAACTCTGTATATCCCGGACAAAAAAAAATCGCCATTTCTTTATGATTCGATGTGCGCCAACGGCGCCTTGTAAAAACTGTTGGGGAGGGTCCCCCCTACAACCCATACAACGCCGAAACATTTGCCAGGCCGTAGGAAATAAACTACAGGCGAAAAACCGTCAAAACTCTGTATATCCCGGACAAAAAAAAATCGCCATTTCTTTATGATTCGATGTGCGCCAACGGCGCCTTGTAAAAACTGTTGGAGAGGGTCTCCCCCACACCCCATACAACGCCGAAACATTTGCCAGGCCGTAGGAAAAACACGACAGGCGAAAAACTGTCAAAACTCTGTATATCCCGGACAAAAAAAAATCGCCATTTCTTTATGATTCGATGTGCGCCAACGGCGCCTTGTAAAAACTGTTGGGGAGGGTCCCCCCTACAACCCATACAACGCCGAAACATTTGCCAGGCCGTAGGAAAAACACGACAGGCGAAAAACTGTCAAAACTCTGTATATCCCGGACAAAAAAAAATCGCCATTTCTTTATGATTCGATGTGCGCCAACGGCGCCTTGTAAAAACTGTTGGAGAGGGTCTCCCCCACACCCCATACAACGCCGAAACATTTGCCAGGCCGTAGGAAATAAACTACAGGCGAAAAACCGTCAAAAATCTGTATATCCCGGACAAAAAAAAATCGCCATTTCTTTATGATTCGATGTGCGCCAACGGCGCCTTGTAAAAACTGTTGGGGAGGGTCCCCCCTACAACCCATACAACGCCGAAACATTTGCCAGGCCGTAGGAAAAACACGACAGGCGAAAAACTGTCAAAACTCTGTATATCCCGGACAAAAAAAAATCGCCATTTCTTTATGATTCGATGTGCGCCAACGGCGCCTTGTAAAAACTGTTGGAGAGGGTCCCCCCTACAACCCATACAACGCCGAAACATTTGCCAGGCCGTAGGAAAAACACGACAGGCGAAAAACTGTCAAAACTCTGTATATCCCGGACAAAAAAAAATCGCCATTTCTTTATGATTCGATGTGCGCCAACGGCGCCTTGTAAAAACTATTGGAGAGGGTCTCCCCCACACCCCATACAACGCCGAAACATTTGCCAGGCCGTAGGAAAAACACGACAGGCGAAAAACTGTCAAAACTCTGTATATCCCGGACAAAAAAAAATCGCCATTTCTTTATGATTCGATGTGCGCCAACGGCGCCTTGTAAAAACTGTTGGAGAGGGTCTCCCCCACACCCCATACAACGCCGAAACATTTGCCAGGCCGTAGGAAATAAACTACAGGCGAAAAACCGTCAAAAATCTGTATATCCCGGACAAAAAAAAATCGCCATTTCTTTATGATTCGATGTGCGCCAACGGCGCCTTGTAAAAACTGTTGGAGAGGGTCTCCCCCACACCCCATACAACGCCGAAACATTTGCCAGGCCGTAGGAAATAAACTACAGGCGAAAAACCGTCAAAACTCTGTATATCCCGGACAAAAAAAAATCGCCATTTCTTTATGATTCGATGTGCGCCAACGGCGCCTTGTAAAAACTGTTGGAGAGGGTCTCCCCCACACCCCATACAACGCCGAAACATTTGCCAGGCCGTAGGAAAAACACGACAGGCGAAAAACTGTCAAAACTCTGTATATCCCGGACAAAAAAAAATCGCCATTTCTTTATGATTCGATGTGCGCCAACGGCGCCTTGTAAAAACTGTTGGGGAGGGTCCCCCCTACAACCCATACAACGCCGAAACATTTGCCAGGCCGTAGGAAAAACACGACAGGCGAAAAACTGTCAAAACTCTGTATATCCCGGACAAAAAAAAATCGCCATTTCTTTATGATTCGATGTGCGCCAACGGCGCCTTGTAAAAACTGTTGGGGAGGGTCCCCCCTACAACCCATATAACGCCGAAACATTTGCCAGGCCGTAGGAAAAACACGACAGGCGAAAAACTGTCAAAACTCTGTATATCCCGGACAAAAAAAAATCGCCATTTCTTTATGATTCGATGTGCGCCAACGGCGCCTTGTAAAAACTGTTGGAGAGGGTCTCCCCCACACCCCATACAACGCCGAAACATTTGCCAGGCCGTAGGAAATAAACTACAGGCGAAAAACCGTCAAAAATCTGTATATCCCGGACAAAAAAAAATCGCCATTTCTTTATGATTCGATGTGCGCCAACGGCGCCTTGTAAAAACTGTTGGGGAGGGTCCCCCCTACAACCCATACAACGCCGAAACATTTGCCAGGCCGTAGGAAATAAACTACAGGCGAAAAACCGTCAAAACTCTGTATATCCCGGACAAAAAAAAATCGCCATTTCTTTATGATTCGATGTGCGCCAACGGCGCCTTGTAAAAACTGTTGGAGAGGGTCTCCCCCACACCCCATACAACGCCGAAACATTTGCCAGGCCGTAGGAAATAAACTACAGGCGAAAAACCGTCAAAACTCTGTATATCCCGGACAAAAAAAAATCGCCATTTCTTTATGATTCGATGTGCGCCAACGGCGCCTTGTAAAAACTGTTGGGGAGGGTCCCCCCTACAACCCATACAACGCCGAAACATTTGCCAGGCCGTAGGAAATAAACTACAGGCGAAAAACCGTCAAAACTCTGTATATCCCGGACAAAAAAAAAATCGCCATTTCTTTATGATTCGATGTGCGCCAACGGCGCCTTGTAAAAACTGTTGGAGAGGGTCTCCCCCACACCCCATACAACGCCGAAACATTTGCCAGGCCGTAGGAAATAAACTACAGGCGAAAAACCGTCAAAAATCTGTATATCCCGGACAAAAAAAAATCGCCATTTCCTTATGATTCGATGTGCGCCAACGGCGCCTTGTAAAAACTGTTGGGGAGGGTCCCCCCTACAACCCATACAACGCCGAAACATTTGCCAGGCCGTAGGAAATAAACTACAGGCGAAAAACCGTCAAAACTCTGTATATCCCGGACAAAAAAAAATCGCCATTTCTTTATGATTCGATGTGCGCCAACGGCGCCTTGTAAAAACTGTTGGGGAGGGTCCCCCCTACAACCCATACAACGCCGAAACATTTGCCAGGCCGTAGGAAAAACACGACAGGCGAAAAACTGTCAAAACTCTGTATATCCCGGACAAAAAAAAATCGCCATTTCTTTATGATTCGATGTGCGCCAACGGCGCCTTGTAAAAACTGTTGGGGAGGGTCCCCCCTACAACCCATACAACGCCGAAACATTTGCCAGGCCGTAGGAAATAAACTACAGGCGAAAAACCGTCAAAACTCTGTATATCCCGGACAAAAAAAAATCGCCATTTCTTTATGATTCGATGTGCGCCAACGGCGCCTTGTAAAAACTGTTGGGGAGGGTCCCCCCTACAACCCATACAACGCCGAAACATTTGCCAGGCCGTAGGAAAAACACGTCAGGCGAAAAACTGTCAAAACTCTGTATATCCCGGACAAAAAAAAATCGCCATTTCTTTATGATTCGATGTGCGCCAACGGCGCCTTGTAAAAACTGTTGGGGAGGGTCCCCCCTACAACCCATACAACGCCGAAACATTTGCCAGGCCGTAGGAAAAACACGACAGGCGAAAAACTGTCAAAACTCTGTATATCCCGGACAAAAAAAAATCGCCATTTCTTTATGATTCGATGTGCGCCAACGGCGCCTTGTAAAAACTGTTGGGGAGGGTCCCCCCTACAACCCATACAACGCCGAAACATTTGCCAGGCCGTAGGAAATAAACTACAGGCGAAAAACCGTCAAAAATCTGTATATCCCGGACAAAAAAAAATCGCCATTTCTTTATGATTCGATGTGCGCCAACGGCGCCTTGTAAAAACTGTTGGGGAGGGTCCCCCCTACAACCCATACAACGCCGAAACATTTGCCAGGCCGTAGGAAAAACACGACAGGCGAAAAACTGTCAAAACTCTGTATATCCCGGACAAAAAAAAATCGCCATTTCTTTATGATTCGATGTGCGCCAACGGCGCCTTGTAAAAACTGTTGGGGAGGGTCCCCCCTACAACCCATACAACGCCGAAACATTTGCCAGGCCGTAGGAAAAACACGACAGGCGAAAAACTGTCAAAACTCTGTATATCCCGGACAAAAAAAAATCGCCATTTCTTTATGATTCGATGTGCGCCAACGGCGCCTTGTAAAAACTGTTGGAGAGGGTCTCCCCCACACCCCATACAACGCCGAAACATTTGCCAGGCCGTAGGAAATAAACTACAGGCGAAAAACCGTCAAAAATCTGTATATCCCGGACAAAAAAAAATCGCCATTTCTTTATGATTCGATGTGCGCCAACGGCGCCTTGTAAAAACTGTTGGGGAGGGTCCCCCCTACAACCCATACAACGCCGAAACATTTGCCAGGCCGTAGGAAATAAACTACAGGCGAAAAACCGTCAAAACTCTGTATATCCCGGACAAAAAAAAATCGCCATTTCTTTATGATTCGATGTGCGCCAACGGCGCCTTGTAAAAACTGTTGGGGAGGGTCCCCCCTACAACCCATACAACGCCGAAACATTTGCCAGGCCGTAGGAAAAACACGACAGGCGAAAAACTGTCAAAACTCTGTATATCCCGGACAAAAAAAAATCGCCATTTCTTTATGATTCGATGTGCGCCAACGGCGCCTTGTAAAAACTGTTGGGGAGGGTCCCCCCTACAACCCATACAACGCCGAAACATTTGCCAGGCCGTAGGAAAAACACGACAGGCGAAAAACTGTCAAAACTCTGTATATCCCGGACAAAAAAAAATCGCCATTTCTTTATGATTCGATGTGCGCCAACGGCGCCTTGTAAAAACTGTTGGAGAGGGTCTCCCCCACACCCCATACAACGCCGAAACATTTGCCAGGCCGTAGGAAAAACACGACAGGCGAAAAACTGTCAAAACTCTGTATATCCCGGACAAAAAAAAATCGCCATTTCTTTATGATTCGATGTGCGCCAACGGCGCCTTGTAAAAACTGTTGGGGAGGGTCCCCCCTACAACCCATACAACGCCGAAACATTTGCCAGGCCGTAGGAAAAACACGACAGGCGAAAAACTGTCAAAACTCTGTATATCCCGGACAAAAAAAAATCGCCATTTCTTTATGATTCGATGTGCGCCAACGGCGCCTTGTAAAAACTGTTGGAGAGGGTCTCCCCCACACCCCATACAACGCCGAAACATTTGCCAGGCCGTAGGAAATAAACTACAGGCGAAAAACCGTCAAAAATCTGTATATCCCGGACAAAAAAAAATCGCCATTTCTTTATGATTCGATGTGCGCCAACGGCGCCTTGTAAAAACTGTTGGGGAGGGTCCCCCCTACAACCCATACAACGCCGAAACATTTGCCAGGCCGTAGGAAAAACACGACAGGCGAAAAACTGTCAAAACTCTGTATATCCCGGACAAAAAAAAATCGCCATTTCTTTATGATTCGATGTGCGCCAACGGCGCCTTGTAAAAACTGTTGGAGAGGGTCTCCCCCACACCCCATACAACGCCGAAACATTTGCCAGGCCGTAGGAAAAACACGACAGGCGAAAAACTGTCAAAACTCTGTATATCCCGGACAAAAAAAAATCGCCATTTCTTTATGATTCGATGTGCGCCAACGGCGCCTTGTAAAAACTGTTGGGGAGGGTCCCCCCTACAACCCATACAACGCCGAAACATTTGCCAGGCCGTAGGAAAAACACGACAGGCGAAAAACTGTCAAAACTCTGTATATCCCGGACAAAAAAAAATCGCCATTTCTTTATGATTCGATGTGCGCCAACGGCGCCTTGTAAAAACTGTTGGAGAGGGTCTCCCCCACACCCCATACAACGCCGAAACATTTGCCAGGCCGTAGGAAAAACACGACAGGCGAAAAACTGTCAAAACTCTGTATATCCCGGACAAAAAAAAATCGCCATTTCTTTATGATTCGATGTGCGCCAACGGCGCCTTGTAAAAACTGTTGGAGAGGGTCTCCCCCACACCCCATACAACGCCGAAACATTTGCCAGGCCGTAGGAAATAAACTACAGGCGAAAAACCGTCAAAACTCTGTATATCCCGGACAAAAAAAAATCGCCATTTCTTTATGATTCGATGTGCGCCAACGGCGCCTTGTAAAAACTGTTGGGGAGGGTCCCCCCTACAACCCATACAACGCCGAAACATTTGCCAGGCCGTAGGAAAAACACGTCAGGCGAAAAACTGTCAAAACTCTGTATATCCCGGACAAAAAAAAATCGCCATTTCTTTATGATTCGATGTGCGCCAACGGCGCCTTGTAAAAACTATTGGAGAGGGTCTCCCCCACACCCCATACAACGCCGAAACATTTGCCAGGCCGTAGGAAAAACACGACAGGCGAAAAACTGTCAAAACTCTGTATATCCCGGACAAAAAAAAATCGCCATTTCTTTATGATTCGATGTGCGCCAACGGCGCCTTGTAAAAACTATTGGAGAGGGTCTCCCCCACACCCCATACAACGCCGAAACATTTGCCAGGCCGTAGGAAAAACACGACAGGCGAAAAACTGTCAAAACTCTGTATATCCCGGACAAAAAAAAATCGCCATTTCTTTATGATTCGATGTGCGCCAACGGCGCCTTGTAAAAACTGTTGGAGAGGGTCTCCCCCACACCCCATACAACGCCGAAACATTTGCCAGGCCGTAGGAAATAAACTACAGGCGAAAAACCGTCAAAAATCTGTATATCCCGGACAAAAAAAAATCGCCATTTCTTTATGATTCGATGTGCGCCAACGGCGCCTTGTAAAAACTGTTGGGGAGGGTCCCCCCTACAACCCATACAACGCCGAAACATTTGCCAGGCCGTAGGAAATAAACTACAGGCGAAAAACCGTCAAAACTCTGTATATCCCGGACAAAAAAAAATCGCCATTTCTTTATGATTCGATGTGCGCCAACGGCGCCTTGTAAAAACTGTTGGGGAGGGTCCCCCCTACAACCCATACAACGCCGAAACATTTGCCAGGCCGTAGGAAAAACACGACAGGCGAAAAACTGTCAAAACTCTGTATATCCCGGACAAAAAAAAATCGCCATTTCTTTATGATTCGATGTGCGCCAACGGCGCCTTGTAAAAACTGTTGGAGAGGGTCTCCCCCACACCCTATACAACGCCGAAACATTTGCCAGGCCGTAGGAAAAACACGACAGGCGAAAAACTGTCAAAACTCTGTATATCCCGGACAAAAAAAAATCGCCATTTCTTTATGATTCGATGTGCGCCAACGGCGCCTTGTAAAAACTGTTGGGGAGGGTCCCCCCTACAACCCATACAACGCCGAAACATTTGCCAGGCCGTAGGAAAAACACGACAGGCGAAAAACTGTCAAAACTCTGTATATCCCGGACAAAAAAAAATCGCCATTTCTTTATGATTCGATGTGCGCCAACGGCGCCTTGTAAAAACTGTTGGAGAGGGTCTCCCCCACACCCCATACAACGCCGAAACATTTGCCAGGCCGTAGGAAATAAACTACAGGCGAAAAACCGTCAAAAATCTGTATATCCCGGACAAAAAAAAATCGCCATTTCTTTATGATTCGATGTGCGCCAACGGCGCCTTGTAAAAACTGTTGGGGAGGGTCCCCCCTACAACCCATACAACGCCGAAACATTTGCCAGGCCGTAGGAAAAACACGACAGGCGAAAAACTGTCAAAACTCTGTATATCCCGGACAAAAAAAAATCGCCATTTCTTTATGATTCGATGTGCGCCAACGGCGCCTTGTAAAAACTGTTGGAGAGGGTCTCCCCCACACCCCATACAACGCCGAAACATTTGCCAGGCCGTAGGAAATAAACTACAGGCGAAAAACCGTCAAAAATCTGTATATCCCGGACAAAAAAAAATCGCCATTTCTTTATGATTCGATGTGCGCCAACGGCGCCTTGTAAAAACTGTTGGGGAGGGTCCCCCCTACAACCCATACAACGCCGAAACATTTGCCAGGCCGTAGGAAATAAACTACAGGCGAAAAACCGTCAAAACTCTGTATATCCCGGACAAAAAAAAATCGCCATTTCTTTATGATTCGATGTGCGCCAACGGCGCCTTGTAAAAACTGTTGGAGAGGGTCTCCCCCACACCCCATACAACGCCGAAACATTTGCCAGGCCGTAGGAAAAACACGACAGGCGAAAAACTGTCAAAACTCTGTATATCCCGGACAAAAAAAAATCGCCATTTCTTTATGATTCGATGTGCGCCAACGGCGCCTTGTAAAAACTGTTGGGGAGGGTCCCCCCTACAACCCATACAACGCCGAAACATTTGCCAGGCCGTAGGAAATAAACTACAGGCGAAAAACCGTCAAAACTCTGTATATCCCGGACAAAAAAAAATCGCCATTTCTTTATGATTCGATGTGCGCCAACGGCGCCTTGTAAAAACTGTTGGAGAGGGTCTCCCCCACACCCCATACAACGCCGAAACATTTGCCAGGCCGTAGGAAAAACACGACAGGCGAAAAACTGTCAAAACTCTGTATATCCCGGACAAAAAAAAATCGCCATTTCTTTATGATTCGATGTGCGCCAACGGCGCCTTGTAAAAACTGTTGGGGAGGGTCCCCCCTACAACCCATACAACGCCGAAACATTTGCCAGGCCGTAGGAAATAAACTACAGGCGAAAAACCGTCAAAAATCTGTATATCCCGGACAAAAAAAAATCGCCATTTCTTTATGATTCGATGTGCGCCAACGGCGCCTTGTAAAAACTGTTGGGGAGGGTCCCCCCTACAACCCATACAACGCCGAAACATTTGCCAGGCCGTAGGAAAAACACGACAGGCGAAAAACTGTCAAAACTCTGTATATCCCGGACAAAAAAAAATCGCCATTTCTTTATGATTCGATGTGCGCCAACGGCGCCTTGTAAAAACTGTTGGAGAGGGTCTCCCCCACACCCCATACAACGCCGAAACATTTGCCAGGCCGTAGGAAATAAACTACAGGCGAAAAACCGTCAAAAATCTGTATATCCCGGACAAAAAAAAATCGCCATTTCTTTATGATTCGATGTGCGCCAACGGCGCCTTGTAAAAACTGTTGGGGAGGGTCCCCCCTACAACCCATACAACGCCGAAACATTTGCCAGGCCGTAGGAAATAAACTACAGGCGAAAAACCGTCAAAACTCTGTATATCCCGGACAAAAAAAAATCGCCATTTCTTTATGATTCGATGTGCGCCAACGGCGCCTTGTAAAAACTGTTGGAGAGGGTCTCCCCCACACCCCATACAACGCCGAAACATTTGCCAGGCCGTAGGAAAAACACGACAGGCGAAAAACTGTCAAAACTCTGTATATCCCGGACAAAAAAAAATCGCCATTTCTTTATGATTCGATGTGCGCCAACGGCGCCTTGTAAAAACTGTTGGGGAGGGTCCCCCCTACAACCCATACAACGCCGAAACATTTGCCAGGCCGTAGGAAAAACACGACAGGCGAAAAACTGTCAAAACTCTGTATATCCCGGACAAAAAAAAATCGCCATTTCTTTATGATTCGATGTGCGCCAACGGCGCCTTGTAAAAACTGTTGGAGAGGGTCTCCCCCACACCCCATACAACGCCGAAACATTTGCCAGGCCGTAGGAAATAAACTACAGGCGAAAAACCGTCAAAAATCTGTATATCCCGGACAAAAAAAAATCGCCATTTCTTTATGATTCGATGTGCGCCAACGGCGCCTTGTAAAAACTGTTGGGGAGGGTCCCCCCTACAACCCATACAACGCCGAAACATTTGCCAGGCCGTAGGAAAAACACGACAGGCGAAAAACTGTCAAAACTCTGTATATCCCGGACAAAAAAAAATCGCCATTTCTTTATGATTCGATGTGCGCCAACGGCGCCTTGTAAAAACTGTTGGAGAGGGTCTCCCCCACACCCCATACAACGCCGAAACATTTGCCAGGCCGTAGGAAAAACACGACAGGCGAAAAACTGTCAAAACTCTGTATATCCCGGACAAAAAAAAATCGCCATTTCTTTATGATTCGATGTGCGCCAACGGCGCCTTGTAAAAACTGTTGGGGAGGGTCCCCCCTACAACCCATACAACGCCGAAACATTTGCCAGGCCGTAGGAAAAACACGACAGGCGAAAAACTGTCAAAACTCTGTATATCCCGGACAAAAAAAAATCGCCATTTCTTTATGATTCGATGTGCGCCAACGGCGCCTTGTAAAAACTGTTGGGGAGGGTCCCCCCTACAACCCATACAACGCCGAAACATTTGCCAGGCCGTAGGAAAAACACGACAGGCGAAAAACTGTCAAAACTCTGTATATCCCGGACAAAAAAAAATCGCCATTTCTTTATGATTCGATGTGCGCCAACGGCGCCTTGTAAAAACTGTTGGAGAGGGTCTCCCCCACACCCCATACAACGCCGAAACATTTGCCAGGCCGTAGGAAATAAACTACAGGTGAAAAACCGTCAAAAATCTGTATATCCCGGACAAAAAAAAATCGCCATTTCTTTATGATTCGATGTGCGCCAACGGCGCCTTGTAAAAACTGTTGGAGAGGGTCTCCCCCACACCCCATACAACGCCGAAACATTTGCCAGGCCGTAGGAAATAAACTACAGGCGAAAAACCGTCAAAAATCTGTATATCCCGGACAAAAAAAAATCGCCATTTCTTTATGATTCGATGTGCGCCAACGGCGCCTTGTAAAAACTGTTGGGGAGGGTCCCCCCTACAACCCATACAACGCCGAAACATTTGCCAGGCCGTAGGAAATAAACTACAGGCGAAAAACCGTCAAAACTCTGTATATCCCGGACAAAAAAAAATCGCCATTTCTTTATGATTCGATGTGCGCCAACGGCGCCTTGTAAAAACTGTTGGGGAGGGTCCCCCCTACAACCCATACAACGCCGAAACATTTGCCAGGCCGTAGGAAATAAACTACAGGCGAAAAACCGTCAAAACTCTGTATATCCCGGACAAAAAAAAATCGCCATTTCTTTATGATTCGATGTGCGCCAACGGCGCCTTGTAAAAACTGTTGGAGAGGGTCTCCCCCACACCCCATACAACGCCGAAACATTTGCCAGGCCGTAGGAAATAAACTACAGGCGAAAAACCGTCAAAAATCTGTATATCCCGGACAAAAAAAAATCGCCATTTCTTTATGATTCGATGTGCGCCAACGGCGCCTTGTAAAAACTGTTGGAGAGGGTCTCCCCCACACCCCATACAACGCCGAAACATTTGCCAGGCCGTAGGAAATAAACTACAGGCGAAAAACCGTCAAAACTCTGTATATCCCGGACAAAAAAAAATCGCCATTTCTTTATGATTCGATGTGCGCCAACGGCGCCTTGTAAAAACTGTTGGGGAGGGTCCCCCCTACAACCCATACAACGCCGAAACATTTGCCAGGCCGTAGGAAATAAACTACAGGCGAAAAACCGTCAAAACTCTGTATATCCCGGACAAAAAAAAATCGCCATTTCTTTATGATTCGATGTGCGCCAACGGCGCCTTGTAAAAACTGTTGGGGAGGGTCCCCCCTACAACCCATACAACGCCGAAACATTTGCCAGGCCGTAGGAAAAACACGACAGGCGAAAAACTGTCAAAACTCTGTATATCCCGGACAAAAAAAAATCGCCATTTCTTTATGATTCGATGTGCGCCAACGGCGCCTTGTAAAAACTGTTGGGGAGGGTCCCCCCTACAACCCATACAACGCCGAAACATTTGCCAGGCCGTAGGAAAAACACGACAGGCGAAAAACTGTCAAAACTCTGTATATCCCGGACAAAAAAAAATCGCCATTTCTTTATGATTCGATGTGCGCCAACGGCGCCTTGTAAAAACTGTTGGGGAGGGTCCCCCCTACAACCCATACAACGCCGAAACATTTGCCAGGCCGTAGGAAAAACACGACAGGCGAAAAACTGTCAAAACTCTGTATATCCCGGACAAAAAAAAATCGCCATTTCTTTATGATTCGATGTGCGCCAACGGCGCCTTGTAAAAACTGTTGGGGAGGGTCCCCCCTACAACCCATACAACGCCGAAACATTTGCCAGGCCGTAGGAAAAACACGACAGGCGAAAAACTGTCAAAACTCTGTATATCCCGGACAAAAAAAAATCGCTATTTCTTTATGATTCGATGTGCGCCAACGGCGCCTTGTAAAAACTGTTGGAGAGGGTCTCCCCCACACCCCATACAACGCCGAAACATTTGCCAGGCCGTAGGAAAAACACGACAGGCGAAAAACCGTCAAAACTCTGTATATCCCGGGAAAAAAAATTCGCCATTTCTTTATGATTCGATGTGCGCCAACGGCGCCTTGTAAAAACTGTTGGGGAGGGTCCCCCCTACCCCCCATACAACGCCGAAACATTAACCAGGCCGTAGGAAAAAAACTACAGGCGAAAAACCGTCAAAACTCTGTATATCCCGGACAAAAAAAAATCGCCATTTCCTTATGATTCGATGTGCGCCAACCGCGCCTTGTAAAAACTGTTGGGGAGGGTCCCCCCTACCCCCCATACAACGCCGAAACATTTGCCAGGCCGTAGGAAATAAACTACAGGCGAAAAACCGTCAAAACTCTGTATATCCCGGACAAAAAAAAATCGCCATTTCTTTATGATTCGATGTGCGCCAACGGCGCCTTGTAAAAACTATTGGAGAGGGTCTCCCCCACACCCCATACAACGCCGAAACATTTGCCAGGCCGTAGGAAAAACACGACAGGCGAAAAACTGTCAAAACTCTGTATATCCCGGACAAAAAAAAATCGCCATTTCTTTATGATTCGATGTGCGCCAACGGCGCCTTGTAAAAACTGTTGGAGAGGGTCTCCCCCACACCCCATACAACGCCGAAACATTTGCCAGGCCGTAGGAAATAAACTACAGGCGAAAAACCGTCAAAAATCTGTATATCCCGGACAAAAAAAAATCGCCATTTCTTTATGATTCGATGTGCGCCAACGGCGCCTTGTAAAAACTGTTGGGGAGGGTCCCCCCTACAACCCATACAACGCCGAAACATTTGCCAGGCCGTAGGAAATAAACTACAGGCGAAAAACCGTCAAAACTCTGTATATCCCGGACAAAAAAAAATCGCCATTTCTTTATGATTCGATGTGCGCCAACGGCGCCTTGTAAAAACTGTTGGGGAGGGTCCCCCCTACAACCCATACAACGCCGAAACATTTGCCAGGCCGTAGGAAATAAACTACAGGCGAAAAACCGTCAAAACTCTGTATATCCCGGACAAAAAAAAATCGCCATTTCTTTATGATTCGATGTGCGCCAACGGCGCCTTGTAAAAACTGTTGGAGAGGGTCTCCCCCACACCCCATACAACGCCGAAACATTTGCCAGGCCGTAGGAAATAAACTACAGGCGAAAAACCGTCAAAAATCTGTATATCCCGGACAAAAAAAAATCGCCATTTCTTTATGATTCGATGTGCGCCAACGGCGCCTTGTAAAAACTGTTGGAGAGGGTCTCCCCCACACCCCATACAACGCCGAAACATTTGCCAGGCCGTAGGAAATAAACTACAGGCGAAAAACCGTCAAAAATCTGTATATCCCGGACAAAAAAAAATCGCCATTTCTTTATGATTCGATGTGCGCCAACGGCGCCTTGTAAAAACTGTTGGGGAGGGTCCCCCCTACAACCCATACAACGCCGAAACATTTGCCAGGCCGTAGGAAATAAACTACAGGCGAAAAACCGTCAAAACTCTGTATATCCCGGACAAAAAAAAATCGCCATTTCTTTATGATTCGATGTGCGCCAACGGCGCCTTGTAAAAACTGTTGGAGAGGGTCTCCCCCACACCCCATACAACGCCGAAACATTTGCCAGGCCGTAGGAAATAAACTACAGGCGAAAAACCGTCAAAACTCTGTATATCCCGGACAAAAAAAAATCGCCATTTCTTTATGATTCGATGTGCGCCAACGGCGCCTTGTAAAAACTGTTGGAGAGGGTCTCCCCCACACCCCATACAACGCCGAAACATTTGCCAGGCCGTAGGAAATAAACTACAGGCGAAAAACCGTCAAAACTCTGTATATCCCGGACAAAAAAAAATCGCCATTTCTTTATGATTCGATGTGCGCCAACGGCGCCTTGTAAAAACTGTTGGGGAGGGTCCCCCCTACAACCCATACAACGCCGAAACATTTGCCAGGCCGTAGGAAATAAACTACAGGCGAAAAACCGTCAAAACTCTGTATATCCCGGACAAAAAAAAATCGCCATTTCTTTATGATTCGATGTGCGCCAACGGCGCCTTGTAAAAACTGTTGGGGAGGGTCCCCCCTACAACCCATACAACGCCGAAACATTTGCCAGGCCGTAGGAAAAACACGACAGGCGAAAAACTGTCAAAACTCTGTATATCCCGGACAAAAAAAAATCGCCATTTCTTTATGATTCGATGTGCGCCAACGGCGCCTTGTAAAAACTGTTGGGGAGGGTCCCCCCTACAACCCATACAACGCCGAAACATTTGCCAGGCCGTAGGAAAAACACGACAGGCGAAAAACTGTCAAAACTCTGTATATCCCGGACAAAAAAAAATCGCCATTTCTTTATGATTCGATGTGCGCCAACGGCGCCTTGTAAAAACTGTTGGGGAGGGTCCCCCCTACAACCCATACAACGCCGAAACATTTGCCAGGCCGTAGGAAAAACACGACAGGCGAAAAACTGTCAAAACTCTGTATATCCCGGACAAAAAAAAATCGCCATTTCTTTATGATTCGATGTGCGCCAACGGCGCCTTGTAAAAACTGTTGGGGAGGGTCCCCCCTACAACCCATACAACGCCGAAACATTTGCCAGGCCGTAGGAAAAACACGACAGGCGAAAAACTGTCAAAACTCTGTATATCCCGGACAAAAAAAAATCGCTATTTCTTTATGATTCGATGTGCGCCAACGGCGCCTTGTAAAAACTGTTGGAGAGGGTCTCCCCCACACCCCATACAACGCCGAAACATTTGCCAGGCCGTAGGAAATAAACTACAGGCGAAAAACCGTCAAAACTCTGTATATCCCGGACAAAAAAAAATCGCCATTTCTTTATGATTCGATGTGCGCCAACGGCGCCTTGTAAAAACTGTTGGGGAGGGTCCCCCCTACAACCCATACAACGCCGAAACATTTGCCAGGCCGTAGGAAATAAACTACAGGCGAAAAACCGTCAAAACTCTGTATATCCCGGACAAAAAAAAATCGCCATTTCTTTATGATTCGATGTGCGCCAACGGCGCCTTGTAAAAACTGTTGGGGAGGGTCCCCCCTACAACCCATACAACGCCGAAACATTTGCCAGGCCGTAGGAAAAACACGACAGGCGAAAAACTGTCAAAAATCTGTATATCCCGGACAAAAAAAAATCGCCATTTCTTTATGATTCGATGTGCGCCAACGGCGCCTTGTAAAAACTGTTGGAGAGGGTCTCCCCCACACCCCATACAACGCCGAAACATTTGCCAGGCCGTAGGAAATAAACTACAGGCGAAAAACCGTCAAAACTCTGTATATCCCGGACAAAAAAAAATCGCCATTTCTTTATGATTCGATGTGCGCCAACGGCGCCTTGTAAAAACTATTGGAGAGGGTCTCCCCCACACCCCATACAACGCCGAAACATTTGCCAGGCCGTAGGGAAAAAACACGACAGGCGAAAAACTGTCAAAACTCTGTATATCCCGGACAAAAAAAAATCGCCATTTCTTTATGATTCGATGTGCGCCAACGGCGCCTTGTAAAAACTGTTGGGGAGGGTCCCCCCTACAACCCATACAACGCCGAAACATTTGCCAGGCCGTAGGAAATAAACTACAGGCGAAAAACCGTCAAAACTCTGTATATCCCGGACAAAAAAAAATCGCCATTTCTTTATGATTCGATGTGCGCCAACGGCGCCTTGTAAAAACTGTTGGGGAGGGTCCCCCCTACAACCCATACAACGCCGAAACATTTGCCAGGCCGTAGGAAATAAACTACAGGCGAAAAACCGTCAAAAATCTGTATATCCCGGACAAAAAAAAATCGCCATTTCTTTATGATTCGATGTGCGCCAACGGCGCCTTGTAAAAACTGTTGGGGAGGGTCCCCCCTACAACCCATACAACGCCGAAACATTTGCCAGGCCGTAGGAAATAAACTACAGGCGAAAAACCGTCAAAAATCTGTATATCCCGGACAAAAAAAAATCGCCATTTCTTTATGATTCGATGTGCGCCAACGGCGCCTTGTAAAAACTGTTGGGGAGGGTCCCCCCTACAACCCATACAACGCCGAAACATTTGCCAGGCCGTAGGAAATAAACTACAGGCGAAAAACCGTCAAAACTCTGTATATCCCGGACAAAAAAAAATCGCCATTTCTTTATGATTCGATGTGCGCCAACGGCGCCTTGTAAAAACTATTGGAGAGGGTCTCCCCCACACCCCATACAACGCCGAAACATTTGCCAGGCCGTAGGAAAAACACGACAGGCGAAAAACTGTCAAAACTCTGTATATCCCGGACAAAAAAAAATCGCCATTTCTTTATGATTCGATGTGCGCCAACGGCGCCTTGTAAAAACTGTTGGGGAGGGTCCCCCCTACAACCCATACAACGCCGAAACATTTGCCAGGCCGTAGGAAATAAACTACAGGCGAAAAACCGTCAAAACTCTGTATATCCCGGACAAAAAAAAATCGCCATTTCTTTATGATTCGATGTGCGCCAACGGCGCCTTGTAAAAACTGTTGGAGAGGGTCTCCCCCACACCCCATACAACGCCGAAACATTTGCCAGGCCGTAGGAAAAACACGACAGGCGAAAAACTGTCAAAACTCTGTATATCCCGGACAAAAAAAAATCGCCATTTCTTTATGATTCGATGTGCGCCAACGGCGCCTTGTAAAAACTGTTGGGGAGGGTCTCCCCCACACCCCATACAACGCCGAAACATTTGCCAGGCCGTAGGAAAAACACGACAGGCGAAAAACTGTCAAAACTCTGTATATCCCGGACAAAAAAAAATCGCCATTTCTTTATGATTCGATGTGCGCCAACGGCGCCTTGTAAAAACTGTTGGGGAGGGTCCCCCCTACAACCCATACAACGCCGAAACATTTGCCAGGCCGTAGGAAAAACACGACAGGCGAAAAACTGTCAAAACTCTGTATATCCCGGACAAAAAAAAATCGCCATTTCTTTATGATTCGATGTGCGCCAACGGCGCCTTGTAAAAACTGTTGGAGAGGGTCTCCCCCACACCCCATACAACGCCGAAACATTTGCCAGGCCGTAGGAAATAAACTACAGGCGAAAAACCGTCAAAACTCTGTATATCCCGGACAAAAAAAAATCGCCATTTCTTTATGATTCGATGTGCGCCAACGGCGCCTTGTAAAAACTGTTGGAGAGGGTCTCCCCCACACCCCATACAACGCCGAAACATTTGCCAGGCCGTAGGAAATAAACTACAGGCGAAAAACCGTCAAAAATCTGTATATCCCGGACAAAAAAAAATCGCCATTTCTTTATGATTCGATGTGCGCCAACGGCGCCTTGTAAAAACTGTTGGAGAGGGTCTCCCCCACACCCCATACAACGCCGAAACATTTGCCAGGCCGTAGGAAAAACACGTCAGGCGAAAAACTGTCAAAACTCTGTATATCCCGGACAAAAAAAAATCGCCATTTCTTTATGATTCGATGTGCGCCAACGGCGCCTTGTAAAAACTATTGGAGAGGGTCTCCCCCACACCCCATACAACGCCGAAACATTTGCCAGGCCGTAGGAAAAACACGACAGGCGAAAAACTGTCAAAACTCTGTATATCCCGGACAAAAAAAAATCGCCATTTCTTTATGATTCGATGTGCGCCAACGGCGCCTTGTAAAAACTGTTGGAGAGGGTCTCCCCCACACCCCATACAACGCCGAAACATTTGCCAGGCCGTAGGAAATAAACTACAGGCGAAAAACCGTCAAAACTCTGTATATCCCGGACAAAAAAAAATCGCCATTTCTTTATGATTCGATGTGCGCCAACGGCGCCTTGTAAAAACTGTTGGAGAGGGTCTCCCCCACACCCCATACAACGCCGAAACATTTGCCAGGCCGTAGGAAATAAACTACAGGCGAAAAACCGTCAAAACTCTGTATATCCCGGACAAAAAAAAATCGCCATTTCTTTATGATTCGATGTGCGCCAACGGCGCCTTGTAAAAACTGTTGGGGAGGGTCCCCCCTACAACCCATACAACGCCGAAACATTTGCCAGGCCGTAGGAAAAACACGTCAGGCGAAAAACTGTCAAAACTCTGTATATCCCGGACAAAAAAAAATCGCCATTTCTTTATGATTCGATGTGCGCCAACGGCGCCTTGTAAAAACTATTGGAGAGGGTCTCCCCCACACCCCATACAACGCCGAAACATTTGCCAGGCCGTAGGAAAAACACGACAGGCGAAAAACTGTCAAAACTCTGTATATCCCGGACAAAAAAAAATCGCCATTTCTTTATGATTCGATGTGCGCCAACGGCGCCTTGTAAAAACTATTGGAGAGGGTCTCCCCCACACCCCATACAACGCCGAAACATTTGCCAGGCCGTAGGAAAAACACGACAGGCGAAAAACTGTCAAAACTCTGTATATCCCGGACAAAAAAAAATCGCCATTTCTTTATGATTCGATGTGCGCCAACGGCGCCTTGTAAAAACTGTTGGAGAGGGTCTCCCCCACACCCCATACAACGCCGAAACATTTGCCAGGCCGTAGGAAATAAACTACAGGCGAAAAACCGTCAAAAATCTGTATATCCCGGACAAAAAAAAATCGCCATTTCTTTATGATTCGATGTGCGCCAACGGCGCCTTGTAAAAACTGTTGGAGAGGGTCTCCCCCACACCCCATACAACGCCGAAACATTTGCCAGGCCGTAGGAAATAAACTACAGGCGAAAAACCGTCAAAACTCTGTATATCCCGGACAAAAAAAAATCGCCATTTCTTTATGATTCGATGTGCGCCAACGGCGCCTTGTAAAAACTGTTGGAGAGGGTCTCCTACACACCCCATACAACGCCGAAACATTTGCCAGGCCGTAGGAAATAAACTACAGGCGAAAAACCGTCAAAACTCTGTATATCCCGGACAAAAAAAAATCGCCATTTCTTTATGATTCGATGTGCGCCAACGGCGCCTTGTAAAAACTGTTGGGGAGGGTCCCCCCTACAACCCATACAACGCCGAAACATTTGCCAGGCCGTAGGAAATAAACTACAGGCGAAAAACCGTCAAAAATCTGTATATCCCGGACAAAAAAAAATCGCCATTTCTTTATGATTCGATGTGCGCCAACGGCGCCTTGTAAAAACTGTTGGAGAGGGTCTCCCCCACACCCCATACAACGCCGAAACATTTGCCAGGCCGTAGGAAATAAACTACAGGCGAAAAACCGTCAAAAATCTGTATATCCCGGACAAAAAAAAATCGCCATTTCTTTATGATTCGATGTGCGCCAACGGCGCCTTGTAAAAACTGTTGGAGAGGGTCTCCCCCACACCCCATACAACGCCGAAACATTTGCCAGGCCGTAGGAAATAAACTACAGGCGAAAAACCGTCAAAACTCTGTATATCCCGGACAAAAAAAAATCGCCATTTCTTTATGATTCGATGTGCGCCAACGGCGCCTTGTAAAAACTGTTGGAGAGGGTCTCCCCCACACCCCATACAACGCCGAAACATTTGCCAGGCCGTAGGAAATAAACTACAGGCGAAAAACCGTCAA
This sequence comes from Pseudeuparius sepicola, assembly GCA_963920635.1. NCBI lineage: Eukaryota > Metazoa > Arthropoda > Insecta > Coleoptera > Anthribidae > Pseudeuparius > Pseudeuparius sepicola. The sequence continues at coordinate 683,297 of OY987308.1, forward strand.
AACTCTGTATATCCCGGACAAAAAAAAATCGCCATTTCTTTATGATTCGATGTGCGCCAACGGCGCCTTGTAAAAACTGTTGGGGAGGGTCCCCCCTACAACCCATACAACGCCGAAACATTTGCCAGGCCGTAGGAAAAACACGACAGGCGAAAAACTGTCAAAACTCTGTATATCCCGGACAAAAAAAATCGCCATTTCTTTATGATTCGATGTGCGCCAACGGCGCCTTGTAAAAACTGTTGGAGAGGGTCTCCCCCACACCCCATACAACGCCGAAACATTTGCCAGGCCGTAGGAAATAAACTACAGGCGAAAAACCGTCAAAACTCTGTATATCCCGGACAAAAAAAAATCGCCATTTCTTTATGATTCGATGTGCGCCAACGGCGCCTTGTAAAAACTGTTGGGGAGGGTCCCCCCTACAACCCATACAACGCCGAAACATTTGCCAGGCCGTAGGAAAAACACGACAGGCGAAAAACTGTCAAAACTCTGTATATCCCGGACAAAAAAAAATCGCCATTTCTTTATGATTCGATGTGCGCCAACGGCGCCTTGTAAAAACTGTTGGAGAGGGTCTCCCCCACACCCCATACAACGCCGAAACATTTGCCAGGCCGTAGGAAATAAACTACAGGCGAAAAACCGTCAAAACTCTGTATATCCCGGACAAAAAAAAATCGCCATTTCTTTATGATTCGATGTGCGCCAACGGCGCCTTGTAAAAACTGTTGGGGAGGGTCCCCCCTACAACCCATACAACGCCGAAACATTTGCCAGGCCGTAGGAAATAAACTACAGGCGAAAAACCGTCAAAAATCTGTATATCCCGGACAAAAAAAAATCGCCATTTCTTTATGATTCGATGTGCGCCAACGGCGCCTTGTAAAAACTGTTGGAGAGGGTCTCCCCCACACCCCATACAACGCCGAAACATTTGCCAGGCCGTAGGAAATAAACTACAGGCGAAAAACCGTCAAAACTCTGTATATCCCGGACAAAAAAAAATCGCCATTTCTTTATGATTCGATGTGCGCCAACGGCGCCTTGTAAAAACTGTTGGGGAGGGTCCCCCCTACAACCCATACAACGCCGAAACATTTGCCAGGCCGTAGGAAAAACACGACAGGCGAAAAACTGTCAAAACTCTGTATATCCCGGACAAAAAAAAATCGCCATTTCTTTATGATTCGATGTGCGCCAACGGCGCCTTGTAAAAACTGTTGGAGAGGGTCTCCCCCACACCCCATACAACGCCGAAACATTTGCCAGGCCGTAGGAAATAAACTACAGGCGAAAAACCGTCAAAACTCTGTATATCCCGGACAAAAAAAAATCGCCATTTCTTTATGATTCGATGTGCGCCAACGGCGCCTTGTAAAAACTGTTGGGGAGGGTCCCCCCTACAACCCATACAACGCCGAAACATTTGCCAGGCCGTAGGAAAAACACGACAGGCGAAAAACTGTCAAAACTCTGTATATCCCGGACAAAAAAAAATCGCCATTTCTTTATGATTCGATGTGCGCCAACGGCGCCTTGTAAAAACTGTTGGAGAGGGTCTCCCCCACACCCCATACAACGCCGAAACATTTGCCAGGCCGTAGGAAATAAACTACAGGCGAAAAACCGTCAAAACTCTGTATATCCCGGACAAAAAAAAATCGCCATTTCTTTATGATTCGATGTGCGCCAACGGCGCCTTGTAAAAACTGTTGGGGAGGGTCCCCCCTACAACCCATACAACGCCGAAACATTTGCCAGGCCGTAGGAAAAACACGACAGGCGAAAAACTGTCAAAACTCTGTATATCCCGGACAAAAAAAAATCGCCATTTCTTTATGATTCGATGTGCGCCAACGGCGCCTTGTAAAAACTGTTGGAGAGGGTCTCCCCCACACCCCATACAACGCCGAAACATTTGCCAGGCCGTAGGAAATAAACTACAGGCGAAAAACCGTCAAAACTCTGTATATCCCGGACAAAAAAAAATCGCCATTTCTTTATGATTCGATGTGCGCCAACGGCGCCTTGTAAAAACTGTTGGGGAGGGTCCCCCCTACAACCCATACAACGCCGAAACATTTGCCAGGCCGTAGGAAATAAACTACAGGCGAAAAACCGTCAAAAATCTGTATATCCCGGACAAAAAAAAATCGCCATTTCTTTATGATTCGATGTGCGCCAACGGCGCCTTGTAAAAACTGTTGGAGAGGGTCTCCCCCACACCCCATACAACGCCGAAACATTTGCCAGGCCGTAGGAAATAAACTACAGGCGAAAAACCGTCAAAACTCTGTATATCCCGGACAAAAAAAAATCGCCATTTCTTTATGATTCGATGTGCGCCAACGGCGCCTTGTAAAAACTGTTGGGGAGGGTCCCCCCTACAACCCATACAACGCCGAAACATTTGCCAGGCCGTAGGAAATAAACTACAGGCGAAAAACCGTCAAAACTCTGTATATCCCGGACAAAAAAAAATCGCCATTTCTTTATGATTCGATGTGCGCCAACGGCGCCTTGTAAAAACTGTTGGGGAGGGTCCCCCCTACAACCCATACAACGCCGAAACATTTGCCAGGCCGTAGGAAAAACACGACAGGCGAAAAACTGTCAAAACTCTGTATATCCCGGACAAAAAAAAATCGCCATTTCTTTATGATTCGATGTGCGCCAACGGCGCCTTGTAAAAACTGTTGGGGAGGGTCCCCCCTACAACCCATACAACGCCGAAACATTTGCCAGGCCGTAGGAAAAACACGACAGGCGAAAAACTGTCAAAACTCTGTATATCCCGGACAAAAAAAAATCGCCATTTCTTTATGATTCGATGTGCGCCAACGGCGCCTTGTAAAAACTGTTGGAGAGGGTCTCCCCCACACCCCATACAACGCCGAAACATTTGCCAGGCCGTAGGAAAAACACGACAGGCGAAAAACTGTCAAAACTCTGTATATCCCGGACAAAAAAAAATCGCCATTTCTTTATGATTCGATGTGCGCCAACGGCGCCTTGTAAAAACTGTTGGAGAGGGTCTCCCCCAAACCCCATACAACGCCGAAACATTTGCCAGGCCGTAGGAAATAAACTACAGGCGAAAAACCGTCAAAAATCTGTATATCCCGGACAAAAAAAAATCGCCATTTCTTTATGATTCGATGTGCGCCAACGGCGCCTTGTAAAAACTGTTGGAGAGGGTCTCCCCCACACCCCATACAACGCCGAAACATTTGCCAGGCCGTAGGAAATAAACTACAGGCGAAAAACCGTCAAAACTCTGTATATCCCGGACAAAAAAAAATCGCCATTTCTTTATGATTCGATGTGCGCCAACGGCGCCTTGTAAAAACTGTTGGAGAGGGTCTCCCCCACACCCCATACAACGCCGAAACATTTGCCAGGCCGTAGGAAATAAACTACAGGCGAAAAACCGTCAAAACTCTGTATATCCCGGACAAAAAAAAATCGCCATTTCTTTATGATTCGATGTGCGCCAACGGCGCCTTGTAAAAACTGTTGGGGAGGGTCCCCCCTACAACCCATACAACGCCGAAACATTTGCCAGGCCGTAGGAAAAACACGACAGGCGAAAAACTGTCAAAACTCTGTATATCCCGGACAAAAAAAAATCGCCATTTCTTTATGATTCGATGTGCGCCAACGGCGCCTTGTAAAAACTGTTGGAGAGGGTCTCCCCCACACCCCATACAACGCCGAAACATTTGCCAGGCCGTAGGAAATAAACTACAGGCGAAAAACCGTCAAAACTCTGTATATCCCGGACAAAAAAAAATCGCCATTTCTTTATGATTCGATGTGCGCCAACGGCGCCTTGTAAAAACTGTTGGGGAGGGTCCCCCCTACAACCCATACAACGCCGAAACATTTGCCAGGCCGTAGGAAAAACACGACAGGCGAAAAACTGTCAAAACTCTGTATATCCCGGACAAAAAAAAATCGCCATTTCTTTATGATTCGATGTGCGCCAACGGCGCCTTGTAAAAACTGTTGGAGAGGGTCTCCCCCACACCCCATACAACGCCGAAACATTTGCCAGGCCGTAGGAAATAAACTACAGGCGAAAAACCGTCAAAACTCTGTATATCCCGGACAAAAAAAAATCGCCATTTCTTTATGATTCGATGTGCGCCAACGGCGCCTTGTAAAAACTGTTGGGGAGGGTCCCCCCTACAACCCATACAACGCCGAAACATTTGCCAGGCCGTAGGAAAAACACGACAGGCGAAAAACTGTCAAAACTCTGTATATCCCGGACAAAAAAAAATCGCCATTTCTTTATGATTCGATGTGCGCCAACGGCGCCTTGTAAAAACTGTTGGAGAGGGTCTCCCCCACACCCCATACAACGCCGAAACATTTGCCAGGCCGTAGGAAATAAACTACAGGCGAAAAACCGTCAAAACTCTGTATATCCCGGACAAAAAAAAATCGCCATTTCTTTATGATTCGATGTGCGCCAACGGCGCCTTGTAAAAACTGTTGGGGAGGGTCCCCCCTACAACCCATACAACGCCGAAACATTTGCCAGGCCGTAGGAAAAACACGACAGGCGAAAAACTGTCAAAACTCTGTATATCCCGGACAAAAAAAAATCGCCATTTCTTTATGATTCGATGTGCGCCAACGGCGCCTTGTAAAAACTGTTGGAGAGGGTCTCCCCCACACCCCATACAACGCCGAAACATTTGCCAGGCCGTAGGAAATAAACTACAGGCGAAAAACCGTCAAAACTCTGTATATCCCGGACAAAAAAAAATCGCCATTTCTTTATGATTCGATGTGCGCCAACGGCGCCTTGTAAAAACTGTTGGGGAGGGTCCCCCCTACAACCCATACAACGCCGAAACATTTGCCAGGCCGTAGGAAAAACACGACAGGCGAAAAACTGTCAAAACTCTGTATATCCCGGACAAAAAAAAATCGCCATTTTTTTATGATTCGATGTGCGCCAACGGCGCCTTGTAAAAACTGTTGGAGAGGGTCTCCCCCACACCCCATACAACGCCGAAACATTTGCCAGGCCGTAGGAAATAAACTACAGGCGAAAAACCGTCAAAACTCTGTATATCCCGGACAAAAAAAAATCGCCATTTCTTTATGATTCGATGTGCGCCAACGGCGCCTTGTAAAAACTGTTGGGGAGGGTCCCCCCTACAACCCATACAACGCCGAAACATTTGCCAGGCCGTAGGAAAAACACGACAGGCGAAAAACTGTCAAAACTCTGTATATCCCGGACAAAAAAAAATCGCCATTTCTTTATGATTCGATGTGCGCCAACGGCGCCTTGTAAAAACTGTTGGAGAGGGTCTCCCCCACACCCCATACAACGCCGAAACATTTGCCAGGCCGTAGGAAATAAACTACAGGCGAAAAACCGTCAAAACTCTGTATATCCCGGACAAAAAAAAATCGCCATTTCTTTATGATTCGATGTGCGCCAACGGCGCCTTGTAAAAACTGTTGGGGAGGGTCCCCCCTACAACCCATACAACGCCGAAACATTTGCCAGGCCGTAGGAAATAAACTACAGGCGAAAAACCGTCAAAAATCTGTATATCCCGGACAAAAAAAAATCGCCATTTCTTTATGATTCGATGTGCGCCAACGGCGCCTTGTAAAAACTGTTGGAGAGGGTCTCCCCCACACCCCATACAACGCCGAAACATTTGCCAGGCCGTAGGAAATAAACTACAGGCGAAAAACCGTCAAAACTCTGTATATCCCGGACAAAAAAAAATCGCCATTTCTTTATGATTCGATGTGCGCCAACGGCGCCTTGTAAAAACTGTTGGGGAGGGTCCCCCCTACAACCCATACAACGCCGAAACATTTGCCAGGCCGTAGGAAATAAACTACAGGCGAAAAACCGTCAAAACTCTGTATATCCCGGACAAAAAAAAATCGCCATTTCTTTATGATTCGATGTGCGCCAACGGCGCCTTGTAAAAACTGTTGGGGAGGGTCCCCCCTACAACCCATACAACGCCGAAACATTTGCCAGGCCGTAGGAAAAACACGACAGGCGAAAAACTGTCAAAACTCTGTATATCCCGGACAAAAAAAAATCGCCATTTCTTTATGATTCGATGTGCGCCAACGGCGCCTTGTAAAAACTGTTGGGGAGGGTCCCCCCTACAACCCATACAACGCCGAAACATTTGCCAGGCCGTAGGAAAAACACGACAGGCGAAAAACTGTCAAAACTCTGTATATCCCGGACAAAAAAAATCGCCATTTCTTTATGATTCGATGTGCGCCAACGGCGCCTTGTAAAAACTGTTGGAGAGGGTCTCCCCCACACCCCATACAACGCCGAAACATTTGCCAGGCCGTAGGAAAAACACGACAGGCGAAAAACTGTCAAAACTCTGTATATCCCGGACAAAAAAAAATCGCCATTTCTTTATGATTCGATGTGCGCCAACGGCGCCTTGTAAAAACTGTTGGAGAGGGTCTCCCCCACACCCCATACAACGCCGAAACATTTGCCAGGCCGTAGGAAATAAACTACAGGCGAAAAACCGTCAAAACTCTGTATATCCCGGACAAAAAAAAATCGCCATTTCTTTATGATTCGATGTGCGCCAACGGCGCCTTGTAAAAACTGTTGGGGAGGGTCCCCCCTACAACCCATACAACGCCGAAACATTTGCCAGGCCGTAGGAAAAACACGACAGGCGAAAAACTGTCAAAACTCTGTATATCCCGGACAAAAAAAAATCGCCATTTCTTTATGATTCGATGTGCGCCAACGGCGCCTTGTAAAAACTGTTGGGGAGGGTCCCCCCTACAACCCATACAACGCCGAAACATTTGCCAGGCCGTAGGAAATAAACTACAGGCGAAAAACCGTCAAAACTCTGTATATCCCGGACAAAAAAAAATCGCCATTTCTTTATGATTCGATGTGCGCCAACGGCGCCTTGTAAAAACTGTTGGAGAGGGTCTCCCCCACACCCCATACAACGCCGAAACATTTGCCAGGCCGTAGGAAAAACACGTCAGGCGAAAAACTGTCAAAACTCTGTATATCCCGGACAAAAAAAAATCGCCATTTCTTTATGATTCGATGTGCGCCAACGGCGCCTTGTAAAAACTGTTGGGGAGGGTCCCCCCTACAACCCATACAACGCCGAAACATTTGCCAGGCCATAGGAAATAAACTACAGGCGAAAAACCGTCAAAACTCTGTATATCCCGGACAAAAAAAAATCGCCATTTCTTTATGATTCGATGTGCGCCAACGGCGCCTTGTAAAAACTGTTGGGGAGGGTCCCCCCTACAACCCATACAACGCCGAAACATTTGCCAGGCCGTAGGAAAAACACGACAGGCGAAAAACTGTCAAAACTCTGTATATCCCGGACAAAAAAAAATCGCCATTTCTTTATGATTCGATGTGCGCCAACGGCGCCTTGTAAAAACTGTTGGGGAGGGTCCCCCCTACAACCCATACAACGCCGAAACATTTGCCAGGCCGTAGGAAAAACACGACAGGCGAAAAACTGTCAAAACTCTGTATATCCCGGACAAAAAAAAATCGCCATTTCTTTATGATTCGATGTGCGCCAACGGCGCCTTGTAAAAACTGTTGGGGAGGGTCCCCCCTACACCCCATACAACGCCGAAACATTTGCCAGGCCGTAGGAAATAAACTACAGGCGAAAAACCGTCAAAACTCTGTATATCCCGGACAAAAAAAAATCGCCATTTCTTTATGATTCGATGTGCGCCAACGGCGCCTTGTAAAAACTGTTGGGGAGGGTCCCCCCTACAACCCATACAACGCCGAAACATTTGCCAGGCCGTAGGAAAAACACGACAGGCGAAAAACTGTCAAAACTCTGTATATCCCGGACAAAAAAAAATCGCCATTTCTTTATGATTCGATGTGCGCCAACGGCGCCTTGTAAAAACTGTTGGGGAGGGTCCCCCCTACAACCCATACAACGCCGAAACATTTACCAGGCCGTAGGAAAAACACGACAGGCGAAAAACTGTCAAAACTCTGTATATCCCGGACAAAAAAAAATCGCCATTTCTTTATGATTCGATGTGCGCCAACGGCGCCTTGTAAAAACTGTTGGAGAGGGTCTCCCCCACACCCCATACAACGCCGAAACATTTGCCAGGCCGTAGGAAATAAACTACAGGCGAAAAACCGTCAAAAATCTGTATATCCCGGACAAAAAAAAATCGCCATTTCTTTATGATTCGATGTGCGCCAACGGCGCCTTGTAAAAACTGTTGGAGAGGGTCTCCCCCACACCCCATACAACGCCGAAACATTTGCCAGGCCGTAGGAAATAAACTACAGGCGAAAAACCGTCAAAACTCTGTATATCCCGGACAAAAAAAAATCGCCATTTCTTTATGATTCGATGTGCGCCAACGGCGCCTTGTAAAAACTGTTGGAGAGGGTCTCCCCCACACCCCATACCACGCCGAAACATTTGCCAGGCCGTAGGAAAAACACGACAGGCGAAAAACCGTCAAAACTCTGTATATCCCGGGAAAAAAAATTCGCCATTTCTTTATGATTCGATGTGCGCCAACGGCGCCTTGTAAAAACTGTTGGGGAGGGTCCCCCCTACCCCCCATACAACGCCGAAACATTAACCAGGCCGTAGGAAAAACACGACAGGCGAAAAACCGTCAAAACTCTGTATATCCCGGGAAAAAAAATTCGCCATTTCTTTATGATTCGATGTGCGCCAACGGCGCCTTGTAAAAACTGTTGGGGAGGGTCTCCCCCACACCCCATACAACGCCGAAACATTTGCCAGGCCGTAGGAAAAACACGACAGGCGAAAAACCGTCAAAACTCTGTATATCCCGGGAAAAAAAATTCGCCATTTCTTTATGATTCGATGTGCGCCAACGGCGCCTTGTAAAAACTGTTGGGGAGGGTCCCCCCTACCCCCCATACAACGCCGAAACATTAACCAGGCCGTAGGAAAAACACGACAGGCGAAAAACCGTCAAAACTCTGTATATCCCGGACAAAAAAAAATCGCCATTTCTTTATGATTCGATGTGCGCCAACGGCGCCTTGTAAAAACTATTGGAGAGGGTCTCCCCCACACCCCATACAACGCCGAAACATTTGCCAGGCCGTAGGAAAAACACGTCAGGCGAAAAACTGTCAAAACTCTGTATATCCCGGACAAAAAAAAATCGCCATTTCTTTATGATTCGATGTGCGCCAACGGCGCCTTGTAAAAACTATTGGAGAGGGTCTCCCCCACACCCCATACAACGCCGAAACATTTGCCAGGCCGTAGGAAATAAACTACAGGCGAAAAACCGTCAAAAATCTGTATATCCCGGACAAAAAAAAATCGCCATTTCTTTATGATTCGATGTGCGCCAACGGCGCCTTGTAAAAACTGTTGGAGAGGGTCTCCCCCACACCCCATACAACGCCGAAACATTTGCCAGGCCGTAGGAAATAAACTACAGGCGAAAAACCGTCAAAAATCTGTATATCCCGGACAAAAAAAAATCGCCATTTCTTTATGATTCGATGTGCGCCAACGGCGCCTTGTAAAAACTGTTGGGGAGGGTCCCCCCTACAACCCATACAACGCCGAAACATTTGCCAGGCCGTAGGAAAAACACGACAGGCGAAAAACTGTCAAAACTCTGTATATCCCGGACAAAAAAAAATCGCCATTTCTTTATGATTCGATGTGCGCCAACGGCGCCTTGTAAAAACTGTTGGGGAGGGTCCCCCCTACAACCCATACAACGCCGAAACATTTGCCAGGCCGTAGGAAAAACACGACAGGCGAAAAACTGTCAAAACTCTGTATATCCCGGACAAAAAAAAATCGCCATTTCTTTATGATTCGATGTGCGCCAACGGCGCCTTGTAAAAACTATTGGAGAGGGTCTCCCCCACACCCCATACAACGCCGAAACATTTGCCAGGCCGTAGGAAATAAACTACAGGCGAAAAACCGTCAAAAATCTGTATATCCCGGACAAAAAAAAATCGCCATTTCTTTATGATTCGATGTGCGCCAACGGCGCCTTGTAAAAACTGTTGGGGAGGGTCCCCCCTACAACCCATACAACGCCGAAACATTTGCCAGGCCGTAGGAAAAACACGTCAGGCGAAAAACTGTCAAAACTCTGTATATCCCGGACAAAAAAAAATCGCCATTTCTTTATGATTCGATGTGCGCCAACGGCGCCTTGTAAAAACTGTTGGGGAGGGTCCCCCCTACAACCCATACAACGCCGAAACATTTGCCAGGCCGTAGGAAAAACACGACAGGCGAAAAACTGTCAAAACTCTGTATATCCCGGACAAAAAAAAATCGCCATTTCTTTATGATTCGATGTGCGCCAACGGCGCCTTGTAAAAACTGTTGGGGAGGGTCCCCCCTACAACCCATACAACGCCGAAACATTTGCCAGGCCGTAGGAAAAACACGACAGGCGAAAAACTGTCAAAACTCTGTATATCCCGGACAAAAAAAAATCGCCATTTCTTTATGATTCGATGTGCGCCAACGGCGCCTTGTAAAAACTGTTGGGGAGGGTCCCCCCTACAACCCATACAACGCCGAAACATTTGCCAGGCCGTAGGAAAAACACGTCAGGCGAAAAACTGTCAAAACTCTGTATATCCCGGACAAAAAAAAATCGCCATTTCTTTATGATTCGATGTGCGCCAACGGCGCCTTGTAAAAACTGTTGGGGAGGGTCCCCCCTACAACCCATACAACGCCGAAACATTTGCCAGGCCGTAGGAAAAACACGACAGGCGAAAAACTGTCAAAACTCTGTATATCCCGGACAAAAAAAAATCGCCATTTCTTTATGATTCGATGTGCGCCAACGGCGCCTTGTAAAAACTGTTGGGGAGGGTCCCCCCTACAACCCATACAACGCCGAAACATTTGCCAGGCCGTAGGAAAAACACGACAGGCGAAAAACTGTCAAAACTCTGTATATCCCGGACAAAAAAAAATCGCCATTTCTTTATGATTCGATGTGCGCCAACGGCGCCTTGTAAAAACTGTTGGGGAGGGTCCCCCCTACAACCCATACAACGCCGAAACATTTGCCAGGCCGTAGGAAAAACACGTCAGGCGAAAAACTGTCAAAACTCTGTATATCCCCGACAAAAAAAAAATCGCCATTTCTTTATGATTCGATGTGCGCCAACGGCGCCTTGTAAAAACTATTGGAGAGGGTCTCCCCCACACCCCATACAACGCCGAAACATTTGCCAGGCCGTAGGAAATAAACTACAGGCGAAAAACCGTCAAAAATCTGTATATCCCGGACAAAAAAAAATCGCCATTTCTTTATGATTCGATGTGCGCCAACGGCGCCTTGTAAAAACTGTTGGGGAGGGTCCCCCCTACAACCCATACAACGCCGAAACATTTGCCAGGCCGTAGGAAAAACACGACAGGCGAAAAACTGTCAAAACTCTGTATATCCCGGACAAAAAAAAATCGCCATTTCTTTATGATTCGATGTGCGCCAACGGCGCCTTGTAAAAACTGTTGGGGAGGGTCCCCCCTACAACCCATACAACGCCGAAACATTTGCCAGGCCGTAGGAAAAACACGTCAGGCGAAAAACTGTCAAAACTCTGTATATCCCGGACAAAAAAAAATCGCCATTTCTTTATGATTCGATGTGCGCCAACGGCGCCTTGTAAAAACTATTGGAGAGGGTCTCCCCCACACCCCATACAACGCCGAAACATTTGCCAGGCCGTAGGAAATAAACTACAGGCGAAAAACCGTCAAAAATCTGTATATCCCGGACAAAAAAAAATCGCCATTTCTTTATGATTCGATGTGCGCCAACGGCGCCTTGTAAAAACTGTTGGGGAGGGTCCCCCCTACAACCCATACAACGCCGAAACATTTGCCAGGCCGTAGGAAAAACACGACAGGCGAAAAACTGTCAAAACTCTGTATATCCCGGACAAAAAAAAATCGCCATTTCTTTATGATTCGATGTGCGCCAACGGCGCCTTGTAAAAACTGTTGGGGAGGGTCCCCCCTACAACCCATACAACGCCGAAACATTTGCCAGGCCGTAGGAAAAACACGACAGGCGAAAAACTGTCAAAACTCTGTATATCCCGGACAAAAAAAAATCGCCATTTCTTTATGATTCGATGTGCGCCAACGGCGCCTTGTAAAAACTGTTGGGGAGGGTCCCCCCTACAACCCATACAACGCCGAAACATTTGCCAGGCCGTAGGAAAAACACGACAGGCGAAAAACTGTCAAAACTCTGTATATCCCGGACAAAAAAAAATCGCCATTTCTTTATGATTCGATGTGCGCCAACGGCGCCTTGTAAAAACTGTTGGGGAGGGTCCCCCCTACAACCCATACAACGCCGAAACATTTGCCAGGCCGTAGGAAATAAACTACAGGCGAAAAACCGTCAAAACTCTGTATATCCCGGACAAAAAAAAATCGCCATTTCTTTATGATTCGATGTGCGCCAACGGCGCCTTGTAAAAACTGTTGGAGAGGGTCTCCCCCACACCCCATACAACGCCGAAACATTTGCCAGGCCGTAGGAAATAAACTACAGGCGAAAAACCGTCAAAAATCTGTATATCCCGGACAAAAAAAAATCGCCATTTCTTTATGATTCGATGTGCGCCAACGGCGCCTTGTAAAAACTGTTGGGGAGGGTCCCCCCTACAACCCATACAACGCCGAAACATTTGCCAGGCCGTAGGAAAAACACGTCAGGCGAAAAACTGTCAAAACTCTGTATATCCCGGACAAAAAAAAATCGCCATTTCTTTATGATTCGATGTGCGCCAACGGCGCCTTGTAAAAACTATTGGAGAGGGTCTCCCCCACACCCCATACAACGCCGAAACATTTGCCAGGCCGTAGGAAATAAACTACAGGCGAAAAACCGTCAAAAATCTGTATATCCCGGACAAAAAAAAATCGCCATTTCTTTATGATTCGATGTGCGCCAACGGCGCCTTGTAAAAACTGTTGGGGAGGGTCCCCCCTACAACCCATACAACGCCGAAACATTTGCCAGGCCGTAGGAAATAAACTACAGGCGAAAAACCGTCAAAACTCTGTATATCCCGGACAAAAAAAAATCGCCATTTCTTTATGATTCGATGTGCGCCAACGGCGCCTTGTAAAAACTGTTGGAGAGGGTCTCCCCCACACCCCATACAACGCCGAAACATTTGCCAGGCCGTAGGAAATAAACTACAGGCGAAAAACCGTCAAAAATCTGTATATCCCGGACAAAAAAAAATCGCCATTTCTTTATGATTCGATGTGCGCCAACGGCGCCTTGTAAAAACTGTTGGGGAGGGTCCCCCCTACAACCCATACAACGCCGAAACATTTGCCAGGCCGTAGGAAATAAACTACAGGCGAAAAACCGTCAAAACTCTGTATATCCCGGACAAAAAAAAATCGCCATTTCTTTATGATTCGATGTGCGCCAACGGCGCCTTGTAAAAACTGTTGGAGAGGGTCTCCCCCACACCCCATACAACGCCGAAACATTTGCCAGGCCGTAGGAAAAACACGACAGGCGAAAAACTGTCAAAACTCTGTATATCCCGGACAAAAAAAAATCGCCATTTCTTTATGATTCGATGTGCGCCAACGGCGCCTTGTAAAAACTGTTGGGGAGGGTCCCCCCTACAACCCATACAACGCCGAAACATTTGCCAGGCCGTAGGAAAAACACGACAGGCGAAAAACTGTCAAAACTCTGTATATCCCGGACAAAAAAAAATCGCCATTTCTTTAAGATTCGATGTGCGCCAACGGCGCCTTGTAAAAACTGTTGGGGAGGGTCCCCCCTACAACCCATACAACGCCGAAACATTTGCCAGGCCGTAGGAAAAACACGACAGGCGAAAAACTGTCAAAACTCTGTATATCCCGGACAAAAAAAAATCGCCATTTCTTTATGATTCGATGTGCGCCAACGGCGCCTTGTAAAAACTGTTGGGGAGGGTCCCCCCTACAACCCATACAACGCCGAAACATTTGCCAGGCCGTAGGAAAAACACGACAGGCGAAAAACTGTCAAAACTCTGTATATCCCGGACAAAAAAAAATCGCCATTTCTTTATGATTCGATGTGCGCCAACGGCGCCTTGTAAAAACTGTTGGGGAGGGTCCCCCCTACAACCCATACAACGCCGAAACATTTGCCAGGCCGTAGGAAAAACACGTCAGGCGAAAAACTGTCAAAACTCTGTATATCCCGGACAAAAAAAAATCGCCATTTCTTTATGATTCGATGTGCGCCAACGGCGCCTTGTAAAAACTGTTGGGGAGGGTCCCCCCTACAACCCATACAACGCCGAAACATTTGCCAGGCCGTAGGAAATAAACTACAGGCGAAAAACCGTCAAAGCTCTGTATATCCCGGACAAAAAAAAATCGCCATTTCTTTATGATTCGATGTGCGCCAACGGCGCCTTGTAAAAACTATTGGAGAGGGTCTCCCCCACACCCCATACAACGCCGAAACATTTGCCAGGCCGTAGGAAAAACACGACAGGCGAAAAACTGTCAAAACTCTGTATATCCCGGACAAAAAAAAATCGCCATTTCTTTATGATTCGATGTGCGCCAACGGCGCCTTGTAAAAACTGTTGGGGAGGGTCCCCCCTACAACCCATACAACGCCGAAACATTTGCCAGGCCGTAGGAAATAAACTACAGGCGAAAAACCGTCAAAACTCTGTATATCCCGGACAAAAAAAAATCGCCATTTCTTTATGATTCGATGTGCGCCAACGGCGCCTTGTAAAAACTGTTGGAGAGGGTCTCCCCCACACCCCATACAACGCCGAAACATTTGCCAGGCCGTAGGAAAAACACGTCAGGCGAAAAACTGTCAAAACTCTGTATATCCCGGACAAAAAAAAATCGCCATTTCTTTATGATTCGATGTGCGCCAACGGCGCCTTGTAAAAACTGTTGGGGAGGGTCCCCCCTACAACCCATACAACGCCGAAACATTTGCCAGGCCGTAGGAAATAAACTACAGGCGAAAAACCGTCAAAACTCTGTATATCCCGGACAAAAAAAAATCGCCATTTCTTTATGATTCGATGTGCGCCAACGGCGCCTTGTAAAAACTGTTGGGGAGGGTCCCCCCTACAACCCATACAACGCCGAAACATTTGCCAGGCCGTAGGAAATAAACTACAGGCGAAAAACCGTCAAAACTCTGTATATCCCGGACAAAAAAAAATCGCCATTTCTTTATGATTCGATGTGCGCCAACGGCGCCTTGTAAAAACTGTTGGGGAGGGTCCCCCCTACAACCCATACAACGCCGAAACATTTGCCAGGCCGTAGGAAAAACACGACAGGCGAAAAACTGTCAAAACTCTGTATATCCCGGACAAAAAAAAATCGCCATTTCTTTATGATTCGATGTGCGCCAACGGCGCCTTGTAAAAACTGTTGGAGAGGGTCCCCCCTACAACCCATACAACGCCGAAACATTTGCCAGGCCGTAGGAAAAACACGACAGGCGAAAAACTGTCAAAACTCTGTATATCCCGGACAAAAAAAAATCGCCATTTCTTTATGATTCGATGTGCGCCAACGGCGCCTTGTAAAAACTGTTGGAGAGGGTCTCCCCCACACCACATACAACGCCGAAACATTTGCCAGGCCGTAGGAAAAACACGACAGGCGAAAAACTGTCAAAACTCTGTATATCCCGGACAAAAAAAAATCGCCATTTCTTTATGATTCGATGTGCGCCAACGGCGCCTTGTAAGAACTGTTGGAGAGGGTCTCCCCCACACCCCATACAACGCCGAAACATTTGCCAGGCCGTAGGAAAAACACGTCAGGCGAAAAACTGTCAAAACTCTGTATATCCCGGACAAAAAAAAATCGCCATTTCTTTATGATTCGATGTGCGCCAACGGCGCCTTGTAAAAACTGTTGGGGAGGGTCCCCCCTACAACCCATACAACGCCGAAACATTTGCCAGGCCGTAGGAAATAAACTACAGGCGAAAAACCGTCAAAACTCTGTATATCCCGGACAAAAAAAAATCGCCATTTCTTTATGATTCGATGTGCGCCAACGGCGCCTTGTAAAAACTGTTGGGGAGGGTCCCCCCTACAACCCATACAACGCCGAAACATTTGCCAGGCCGTAGGAAAAACACGACAGGCGAAAAACTGTCAAAACTCTGTATATCCCGGACAAAAAAAAATCGCCATTTCTTTATGATTCGATGTGCGCCAACGGCGCCTTGTAAAAACTGTTGGAGAGGGTCTCCCCCACACCCCATACAACGCCGAAACATTTGCCAGGCCGTAGGAAATAAACTACAGGCGAAAAACCGTCAAAACTCTGTATATCCCGGACAAAAAAAAATCGCCATTTCTTTATGATTCGATGTGCGCCAACGGCGCCTTGTAAAAACTGTTGGGGAGGGTCTCCCCCACACCCCATACAACGCCGAAACATTTGCCAGGCCGTAGGAAAAACACGACAGGCGAAAAACTGTCAAAACTCTGTATATCCCGGACAAAAAAAAATCGCCATTTCTTTATGATTCGATGTGCGCCAACGGCGCCTTGTAAAAACTGTTGGGGAGGGTCCCCCCTACAACCCATACAACGCCGAAACATTTGCCAGGCCGTAGGAAATAAACTACAGGCGAAAAACTGTCAAAACTCTGTATATCCCGGACAAAAAAAAATCGCCATTTCTTTATGATTCGATGTGCGCCAACGGCGCCTTGTAAAAACTATTGGAGAGGGTCTCCCCCACACCCCATACAACGCCGAAACATTTGCCAGGCCGTAGGAAAAACACGACAGGCGAAAAACTGTCAAAACTCTGTATATCCCGGACAAAAAAAAATCGCCATTTCTTTATGATTCGATGTGCGCCAACGGCGCCTTGTAAAAACTGTTGGAGAGGGTCTCCCCCACACCCCATACAACGCCGAAACATTTGCCAGGCCGTAGGAAATAAACTACAGGCGAAAAACCGTCAAAACTCTGTATATCCCGGACAAAAAAAAATCGCCATTTCTTTATGATTCGATGTGCGCCAACGGCGCCTTGTAAAAACTGTTGGGGAGGGTCCCCCCTACAACCCATACAACGCCGAAACATTTGCCAGGCCGTAGGAAATAAACTACAGGCGAAAAACCGTCAAAACTCTGTATATCCCGGACAAAAAAAAATCGCCATTTCTTTATGATTCGATGTGCGCCAACGGCGCCTTGTAAAAACTGTTGGGGAGGGTCTCCCCCACACCCCATACAACGCCGAAACATTTGCCAGGCCGTAGGAAAAACACGACAGGCGAAAAACTGTCAAAACTCTGTATATCCCGGACAAAAAAAAATCGCCATTTCTTTATGATTCGATGTGCGCCAACGGCGCCTTGTAAAAACTGTTGGGGAGGGTCCCCCCTACAACCCATACAACGCCGAAACATTTGCCAGGCCGTAGGAAATAAACTACAGGCGAAAAACTGTCAAAACTCTGTATATCCCGGACAAAAAAAAATCGCCATTTCTTTATGATTCGATGTGCGCCAACGGCGCCTTGTAAAAACTATTGGAGAGGGTCTCCCCCACACCCCATACAACGCCGAAACATTTGCCAGGCCGTAGGAAATAAACTACAGGCGAAAAACCGTCAAAAATCTGTATATCCCGGACAAAAAAAAATCGCCATTTCTTTATGATTCGATGTGCGCCAACGGCGCCTTGTAAAAACTGTTGGAGAGGGTCTCCCCCACACCCCATACAACGCCGAAACATTTGCCAGGCCGTAGGAAATAAACTACAGGCGAAAAACCGTCAAAAATCTGTATATCCCGGACAAAAAAAAATCGCCATTTCTTTATGATTCGATGTGCGCCAACGGCGCCTTGTAAAAACTGTTGGGGAGGGTCCCCCCTACAACCCATACAACGCCGAAACATTTGCCAGGCCGTAGGAAAAACACGACAGGCGAAAAACTGTCAAAACTCTGTATATCCCGGACAAAAAAAAATCGCCATTTCTTTATGATTCGATGTGCGCCAACGGCGCCTTGTAAAAACTGTTGGGGAGGGTCCCCCCTACAACCCATACAACGCCGAAACATTTGCCAGGCCGTAGGAAAAACACGTCAGGCGAAAAACTGTCAAAACTCTGTATATCCCGGACAAAAAAAAATCGCCATTTCTTTATGATTCGATGTGCGCCAACGGCGCCTTGTAAAAACTGTTGGGGAGGGTCCCCCCTACAACCCATACAACGCCGAAACATTTGCCAGGCCGTAGGAAAAACACGACAGGCGAAAAACTGTCAAAACTCTGTATATCCCGGACAAAAAAAAATCGCCATTTCTTTATGATTCGATGTGCGCCAACGGCGCCTTGTAAAAACTGTTGGGGAGGGTCCCCCCTACAACCCATACAACGCCGAAACATTTGCCAGGCCGTAGGAAAAACACGACAGGCGAAAAACTGTCAAAACTCTGTATATCCCGGACAAAAAAAAATCGCCATTTCTTTATGATTCGATGTGCGCCAACGGCGCCTTGTAAAAACTGTTGGGGAGGGTCCCCCCTACAACCCATACAACGCCGAAACATTTGCCAGGCCGTAGGAAATAAACTACAGGCGAAAAACCGTCAAAACTCTGTATATCCCGGACAAAAAAAAATCGCCATTTCTTTATGATTCGATGTGCGCCAACGGCGCCTTGTAAAAACTGTTGGGGAGGGTCTCCCCCACACCCCATACAACGCCGAAACATTTGCCAGGCCGTAGGAAAAACACGTCAGGCGAAAAACTGTCAAAACTCTGTATATCCCGGACAAAAAAAAATCGCCATTTCTTTATGATTCGATGTGCGCCAACGGCGCCTTGTAAAAACTGTTGGGGAGGGTCCCCCCTACAACCCATACAACGCCGAAACATTTGCCAGGCCGTAGGAAAAACACGACAGGCGAAAAACTGTCAAAACTCTGTATATCCCGGACAAAAAAAAATCGCCATTTCTTTATGATTCGATGTGCGCCAACGGCGCCTTGTAAAAACTGTTGGAGAGGGTCTCCCCCACACCCCATACAACGCCGAAACATTTGCCAGGCCGTAGGAAAAACACGTCAGGCGAAAAACTGTCAAAACTCTGTATATCCCGGACAAAAAAAAATCGCCATTTCTTTATGATTCGATGTGCGCCAACGGCGCCTTGTAAAAACTGTTGGGGAGGGTCCCCCCTACAACCCATACAACGCCGAAACATTTGCCAGGCCGTAGGAAATAAACTACAGGCGAAAAACCGTCAAAACTCTGTATATCCCGGACAAAAAAAAATCGCCATTTCTTTATGATTCGATGTGCGCCAACGGCGCCTTGTAAAAACTGTTGGGGAGGGTCCCCCCTACAACCCATACAACGCCGAAACATTTGCCAGGCCGTAGGAAATAAACTACAGGCGAAAAACCGTCAAAACTCTGTATATCCCGGACAAAAAAAAATCGCCATTTCTTTATGATTCGATGTGCGCCAACGGCGCCTTGTAAAAACTGTTGGGGAGGGTCCCCCCTACAACCCATACAACGCCGAAACATTTGCCAGGCCGTAGGAAAAACACGACAGGCGAAAAACTGTCAAAACTCTGTATATCCCGGACAAAAAAAAATCGCCATTTCTTTATGATTCGATGTGCGCCAACGGCGCCTTGTAAAAACTATTGGAGAGGGTCTCCCCCACACCCCATACAACGCCGAAACATTTGCCAGGCCGTAGGAAAAACACGACAGGCGAAAAACTGTCAAAACTCTGTATATCCCGGACAAAAAAAAATCGCCATTTCTTTATGATTCGATGTGCGCCAACGGCGCCTTGTAAAAACTGTTGGAGAGGGTCTCCCCCACACCCCATACAACGCCGAAACATTTGCCAGGCCGTAGGAAAAACACGACAGGCGAAAAACTGTCAAAACTCTGTATATCCCGGACAAAAAAAAATCGCCATTTCTTTATGATTCGATGTGCGCCAACGGCGCCTTGTAAAAACTGTTGGGGAGGGTCCCCCCTACAACCCATACAACGCCGAAACATTTGCCAGGCCGTAGGAAAAACACGACAGGCGAAAAACTGTCAAAACTCTGTATATCCCGGACAAAAAAAAATCGCCATTTCTTTATGATTCGATGTGCGCCAACGGCGCCTTGTAAAAACTATTGGAGAGGGTCTCCCCCACACCCCATACAACGCCGAAACATTTGCCAGGCCGTAGGAAAAACACGACAGGCGAAAAACTGTCAAAACTCTGTATATCCCGGACAAAAAAAAATCGCCATTTCTTTATGATTCGATGTGCGCCAACGGCGCCTTGTAAAAACTGTTGGGGAGGGTCCCCCCTACAACCCATACAACGCCGAAACATTTGCCAGGCCGTAGGAAAAACACGTCAGGCGAAAAACTGTCAAAACTCTGTATATCCCGGACAAAAAAAAATCGCCATTTCTTTATGATTCGATGTGCGCCAACGGCGCCTTGTAAAAACTGTTGGGGAGGGTCCCCCCTACAACCCATACAACGCCGAAACATTTGCCAGGCCGTAGGAAAAACACGTCAGGCGAAAAACTGTCAAAACTCTGTATATCCCGGACAAAAAAAAATCGCCATTTCTTTATGATTCGATGTGCGCCAACGGCGCCTTGTAAAAACTGTTGGGGAGGGTCCCCCCTACAACCCATACAACGCCGAAACATTTGCCAGGCCGTAGGAAATAAACTACAGGCGAAAAACCGTCAAAAATCTGTATATCCCGGACAAAAAAAAATCGCCATTTCTTTATGATTCGATGTGCGCCAACGGCGCCTTGTAAAAACTGTTGGAGAGGGTCTCCCCCACACCCCATACAACGCCGAAACATTTGCCAGGCCGTAGGAAATAAACTACAGGCGAAAAACCGTCAAAACTCTGTATATCCCGGACAAAAAAAAATCGCCATTTCTTTATGATTCGATGTGCGCCAACGGCGCCTTGTAAAAACTGTTGGGGAGGGTCCCCCCTACAACCCATACAACGCCGAAACATTTGCCAGGCCGTAGGAAAAACACGACAGGCGAAAAGCTGTCAAAACTCTGTATATCCCGGACAAAAAAAAATCGCCATTTCTTTATGATTCGATGTGCGCCAACGGCGCCTTGTAAAAACTGTTGGGGAGGGTCCCCCCTACAACCCATACAACGCCGAAACATTTGCCAGGCCGTAGGAAAAACACGACAGGCGAAAAACTGTCAAAACTCTGTATATCCCGGAAAAAAAAAATCGCCATTTCTTTATGATTCGATGTGCGCCAACGGCGCCTTGTAAAAACTGTTGGAGAGGGTCTCCCCCACACCCCATACAACGCCGAAACATTTGCCAGGCCGTAGGAAATAAACTACAGGCGAAAAACCGTCAAAAATCTGTATATCCCGGACAAAAAAAAATCGCCATTTCTTTATGATTCGATGTGCGCCAACGGCGCCTTGTAAAAACTGTTGGGGAGGGTCCCCCCTACAACCCATACAACGCCGAAACATTTGCCAGGCCGTAGGAAAAACACGACAGGCGAAAAACTGTCAAAACTCTGTATATCCCGGACAAAAAAAAATCGCCATTTCTTTATGATTCGATGTGCGCCAACGGCGCCTTGTAAAAACTGTTGGAGAGGGTCTCCCCCACACCCCATACAACGCCGAAACATTTGCCAGGCCGTAGGAAATAAACTACAGGCGAAAAACCGTCAAAAATCTGTATATCCCGGACAAAAAAAAATCGCCATTTCTTTATGATTCGATGTGCGCCAACGGCGCCTTGTAAAAACTATTGGAGAGGGTCTCCCCCACACCCCATACAACGCCGAAACATTTGCCAGGCCGTAGGAAAAACACGACAGGCGAAAAACTGTCAAAACTCTGTATATCCCGGACAAAAAAAAATCGCCATTTCTTTATGATTCGATGTGCGCCAACGGCGCCTTGTAAAAACTGTTGGGGAGGGTCCCCCCTACAACCCATACAACGCCGAAACATTTGCCAGGCCGTAGGAAAAACACGACAGGCGAAAAACTGTCAAAACTCTGTATATCCCGGACAAAAAAAAATCGCCATTTCTTTATGATTCGATGTGCGCCAACGGCGCCTTGTAAAAACTGTTGGGGAGGGTCCCCCCTACAACCCATACAACGCCGAAACATTTGCCAGGCCGTAGGAAAAACACGACAGGCGAAAAACTGTCAAAACTCTGTATATCCCGGACAAAAAAAAATCGCCATTTCTTTATGATTCGATGTGCGCCAACGGCGCCTTGTAAAAACTGTTGGGGAGGGTCCCCCCTACAACCCATACAACGCCGAAACATTTGCCAGGCCGTAGGAAAAACACGACAGGCGAAAAACTGTCAAAACTCTGTATATCCCGGACAAAAAAAAATCGCCATTTCTTTATGATTCGATGTGCGCCAACGGCGCCTTGTAAAAACTGTTGGAGAGGGTCTCCCCCACACCCCATACAACGCCGAAACATTTGCCAGGCCGTAGGAAATAAACTACAGGCGAAAAACCGTCAAAAATCTGTATATCCCGGACAAAAAAAAATCGCCATTTCTTTATGATTCGATGTGCGCCAACGGCGCCTTGTAAAAACTGTTGGGGAGGGTCCCCCCTACAACCCATACAACGCCGAAACATTTGCCAGGCCGTAGGAAAAACACGACAGGCGAAAAACTGTCAAAACTCTGTATATCCCGGACAAAAAAAAATCGCCATTTCTTTATGATTCGATGTGCGCCAACGGCGCCTTGTAAAAACTGTTGGGGAGGGTCCCCCCTACAACCCATACAACGCCGAAACATTTGCCAGGCCGTAGGAAAAACACGACAGGCGAAAAACTGTCAAAACTCTGTATATCCCGGACAAAAAAAAATCGCCATTTCTTTATGATTCGATGTGCGCCAACGGCGCCTTGTAAAAACTGTTGGGGAGGGTCCCCCCTACAACCCATACAACGCCGAAACATTTGCCAGGCCGTAGGAAAAACACGTCAGGCGAAAAACTGTCAAAACTCTGTATATCCCGGAAAAAAAAAATCGCCATTTCTTTATGATTCGATGTGCGCCAACGGCGCCTTGTAAAAACTGTTGGGGAGGGTCCCCCTACAACCCATACAACGCCGAAACATTTGCCAGGCCGTAGGAAAAACACGTCAGGCGAAAAACTGTCAAAACTCTGTATATCCCGCAAAAAAAAAAATCGCCATTTCTTTATGATTCGATGTGCGCCAACGGCGCCTTGTAAAAACTGTTGGGGAGGGTCCCCCCTACAACCCATACAACGCCGAAACATTTGCCAGGCCGTAGGAAAAACACGACAGGCGAAAAACTGTCAAAACTCTGTATATCCCGGACAAAAAAAAATCGCCATTTCTTTATGATTCGATGTGCGCCAACGGCGCCTTGTAAAAACTGTTGGGGAGGGTCCCCCCTACAACCCATACAACGCCGAAACATTTGCCAGGCCGTAGGAAATAAACTACAGGCGAAAAACCGTCAAAACTCTGTATATCCCGGACAAAAAAAAATCGCCATTTCTTTATGATTCGATGTGCGCCAACGGCGCCTTGTAAAAACTGTTGGAGAGGGTCTCCCCCACACCCCATACAACGCCGAAACATTTGCCAGGCCGTAGGAAATAAACTACAGGCGAAAAACCGTCAAAACTCTGTATATCCCGGACAAAAAAAAATTGCCATTTCTTTATGATTCGATGTGCGCCAACGGCGCCTTGTAAAAACTGTTGGAGAGGGTCTCCCCCACACCCCATACAACGCCGAAACATTTGCCAGGCCGTAGGAAATAAACTACAGGCGAAAAACCGTCAAAAATCTGTATATCCCGGACAAAAAAAAATCGCCATTTCTTTATGATTCGATGTGCGCCAACGGCGCCTTGTAAAAACTGTTGGGGAGTGTCCCCCCTACAACCCATACAACGCCGAAACATTTGCCAGGCCGTAGGAAATAAACTACAGGCGAAAAACCGTCAAAACTCTGTATATCCCGGACAAAAAAAAATCGCCATTTCTTTATGATTCGATGTGCGCCAACGGCGCCTTGTAAAAACTGTTGGGGAGGGTCCCCCCTACAACCCATACAACGCCGAAACATTTGCCAGGCCGTAGGAAAAACACGACAGGCGAAAAACTGTCAAAACTCTGTATATCCCGGACAAAAAAAAATCGCCATTTCTTTATGATTCGATGTGCGCCAACGGCGCCTTGTAAAAACTGTTGGGGAGGGTCTCCCCCACACCCCATACAACGCCGAAACATTTGCCAGGCCGTAGGAAAAAAACGACAGGCGAAAAACCGTCAAAACTCTGTATATCCCGGGAAAAAAAATTCGCCATTTCTTTATGATTCGATGTGCGCCAACGGCGCCTTGTAAAAACTGTTGGGGAGGGTCCCCCCTACAACCCATACAACGCCGAAACATTTGCCAGGCCGTAGGAAAAACACGTCAGGCGAAAAACTGTCAAAACTCTGTATATCCCGGACAAAAAAAAATCGCCATTTCTTTATGATTCGATGTGCGCCAACGGCGCCTTGTAAAAACTGTTGGGGAGGGTCCCCCCTACAACCCATACAACGCCGAAACATTTGCCAGGCCGTAGGAAAAACACGTCAGGCGAAAAACTGTCAAAACTCTGTATATCCCGGACAAAAAAAATCGCCATTTCTTTATGATTCGATGTGCGCCAACGGCGCCTTGTAAAAACTGTTGGGGAGGGTCCCCCCTACAACCCATACAACGCCGAAACATTTGCCAGGCCGTAGGAAATAAACTACAGGCGAAAAACCGTCAAAACTCTGTATATCCCGGACAAAAAAAAATCGCCATTTCTTTATGATTCGATGTGCGCCAACGGCGCCTTGTAAAAACTGTTGGGGAGGGTCCCCCCTACAACCCATACAACGCCGAAACATTTGCCAGGCCGTAGGAAAAACACGACAGGCGAAAAACTGTCAAAACTCTGTATATCCCGGACAAAAAAAAATCGCCATTTCTTTATGATTCGATGTGCGCCAACGGCGCCTTGTAAAAACTGTTGGAGAGGGTCTCCCCCACACCCCATACAACGCCGAAACATTTGCCAGGCCGTAGGAAAAACACGACAGGCGAAAAACTGTCAAAACTCTGTATATCCCGGACAAAAAAAAATCGCCATTTCTTTATGATTCGATGTGCGCCAACGGCGCCTTGTAAAAACTGTTGGGGAGGGTCCCCCCTACAACCCATACAACGCCGAAACATTTGCCAGGCCGTAGGAAAAACACGACAGGCGAAAAACTGTCAAAACTCTGTATATCCCGGACAAAAAAAAATCGCCATTTCTTTATGATTCGATGTGCGCCAACGGCGCCTTGTAAAAACTGTTGGGGAGGGTCCCCCCTACAACCCATACAACGCCGAAACATTTGCCAGGCCGTAGGAAAAACACGACAGGCGAAAAACTGTCAAAACTCTGTATATCCCGGACAAAAAAAAATCGCCATTTCTTTATGATTCGATGTGCGCCAACGGCGCCTTGTAAAAACTGTTGGAGAGGGTCTCCCCCACACCCCATACAACGCCGAAACATTTGCCAGGCCGTAGGAAATAAACTACAGGCGAAAAACCGTCAAAACTCTGTATATCCCGGACAAAAAAAAATCGCCATTTCTTTATGATTCGATGTGCGCCAACGGCGCCTTGTAAAAACTGTTGGGGAGGGTCCCCCCTACAACCCATACAACGCCGAAACATTTGCCAGGCCGTAGGAAAAACACGACAGGCGAAAAACTGTCAAAACTCTGTATATCCCGGACAAAAAAAAATCGCCATTTCTTTATGATTCGATGTGCGCCAACGGCGCCTTGTAAAAACTGTTGGGGAGGGTCCCCCCTACAACCCATACAACGCCGAAACATTTGCCAGGCCGTAGGAAAAACACGACAGGCGAAAAACTGTCAAAACTCTGTATATCCCGGACAAAAAAAAATCGCCATTTCTTTATGATTCGATGTGCGCCAACGGCGCCTTGTAAAAACTGTTGGGGAGGGTTCCCCCTACAACCCATACAACGCCGAAACATTTGCCAGGCCGTAGGAAAAACACGACAGGCGAAAAACTGTCAAAACTCTGTATATCCCGGACAAAAAAAAATCGCCATTTCTTTATGATTCGATGTGCGCCAACGGCGCCTTGTAAAAACTGTTGGAGAGGGTCTCCCCCACACCCCATACAACGCCGAAACATTTGCCAGGCCGTAGGAAATAAACTACAGGCGAAAAACCGTCATAAATCTGTATATCCCGGACAAAAAAAAATCGCCATTTCTTTATGATTCGATGTGCGCCAACGGCGCCTTGTAAAAACTGTTGGAGAGGGTCTCCCCCACACCCCATACAACGCCGAAACATTTGCCAGGCCGTAGGAAATAAACTACAGGCGAAAAACCGTCAAAAATCTGTATATCCCGGACAAAAAAAAATCGCCATTTCTTTATGATTCGATGTGCGCCAACGGCGCCTTGTAAAAACTGTTGGGGAGGGTCCCCCCTACAACCCATACAACGCCGAAACATTTGCCAGGCCGTAGGAAAAACACGTCAGGCGAAAAACTGTCAAAACTCTGTATATCCCGGACAAAAAAAAATCGCCATTTCTTTATGATTCGATGTGCGCCAACGGCGCCTTGTAAAAACTGTTGGGGAGGGTCCCCCCTACAACCCATACAACGCCGAAACATTTGCCAGGCCGTAGGAAATAAACTACAGGCGAAAAACCGTCAAAAATCTGTATATCCCGGACAAAAAAAATCGCCATTTCTTTATGATTCGATGTGCGCCAACGGCGCCTTGTAAAAACTGTTGGAGAGGGTCTCCCCCACACCCCATACAACGCCGAAACATTTGCCAGGCCGTAGGAAATAAACTACAGGCGAAAAACCGTCAAAACTCTGTATATCCCGGACAAAAAAAAATCGCCATTTCTTTATGATTCGATGTGCGCCAACGGCGCCTTGTAAAAACTGTTGGGGAGGGTCCCCCCTACAACCCATACAACGCCGAAACATTTGCCAGGCCGTAGGAAAAACACGACAGGCGAAAAGCTGTCAAAACTCTGTATATCCCGGACAAAAAAAAATCGCCATTTCTTTATGATTCGATGTGCGCCAACGGCGCCTTGTAAAAACTGTTGGGGAGGGTCCCCCCTACAACCCATACAACGCCGAAACATTTGCCAGGCCGTAGGAAAAACACGACAGGCGAAAAACTGTCAAAACTCTGTATATCCCGGAAAAAAAAAATCGCCATTTCTTTATGATTCGATGTGCGCCAACGGCGCCTTGTAAAAACTGTTGGAGAGGGTCTCCCCCACACCCCATACAACGCCGAAACATTTGCCAGGCCGTAGGAAATAAACTACAGGCGAAAAACCGTCAAAAATCTGTATATCCCGGACAAAAAAAAATCGCCATTTCTTTATGATTCGATGTGCGCCAACGGCGCCTTGTAAAAACTGTTGGGGAGGGTCCCCCCTACAACCCATACAACGCCGAAACATTTGCCAGGCCGTAGGAAAAACACGACAGGCGAAAAACTGTCAAAACTCTGTATATCCCGGACAAAAAAAAATCGCCATTTCTTTATGATTCGATGTGCGCCAACGGCGCCTTGTAAAAACTGTTGGAGAGGGTCTCCCCCACACCCCATACAACGCCGAAACATTTGCCAGGCCGTAGGAAATAAACTACAGGCGAAAAACCGTCAAAAATCTGTATATCCCGGACAAAAAAAAATCGCCATTTCTTTATGATTCGATGTGCGCCAACGGCGCCTTGTAAAAACTATTGGAGAGGGTCTCCCCCACACCCCATACAACGCCGAAACATTTGCCAGGCCGTAGGAAAAACACGACAGGCGAAAAACTGTCAAAACTCTGTATATCCCGGACAAAAAAAAATCGCCATTTCTTTATGATTCGATGTGCGCCAACGGCGCCTTGTAAAAACTGTTGGGGAGGGTCCCCCCTACAACCCATACAACGCCGAAACATTTGCCAGGCCGTAGGAAAAACACGACAGGCGAAAAACTGTCAAAACTCTGTATATCCCGGACAAAAAAAAATCGCCATTTCTTTATGATTCGATGTGCGCCAACGGCGCCTTGTAAAAACTGTTGGGGAGGGTCCCCCCTACAACCCATACAACGCCGAAACATTTGCCAGGCCGTAGGAAAAACACGACAGGCGAAAAACTGTCAAAACTCTGTATATCCCGGACAAAAAAAAATCGCCATTTCTTTATGATTCGATGTGCGCCAACGGCGCCTTGTAAAAACTGTTGGGGAGGGTCCCCCCTACAACCCATACAACGCCGAAACATTTGCCAGGCCGTAGGAAAAACACGACAGGCGAAAAACTGTCAAAACTCTGTATATCCCGGACAAAAAAAAATCGCCATTTCTTTATGATTCGATGTGCGCCAACGGCGCCTTGTAAAAACTGTTGGAGAGGGTCTCCCCCACACCCCATACAACGCCGAAACATTTGCCAGGCCGTAGGAAATAAACTACAGGCGAAAAACCGTCAAAAATCTGTATATCCCGGACAAAAAAAAATCGCCATTTCTTTATGATTCGATGTGCGCCAACGGCGCCTTGTAAAAACTGTTGGGGAGGGTCCCCCCTACAACCCATACAACGCCGAAACATTTGCCAGGCCGTAGGAAAAACACGACAGGCGAAAAACTGTCAAAACTCTGTATATCCCGGACAAAAAAAAATCGCCATTTCTTTATGATTCGATGTGCGCCAACGGCGCCTTGTAAAAACTGTTGGGGAGGGTCCCCCCTACAACCCATACAACGCCGAAACATTTGCCAGGCCGTAGGAAAAACACGACAGGCGAAAAACTGTCAAAACTCTGTATATCCCGGACAAAAAAAAATCGCCATTTCTTTATGATTCGATGTGCGCCAACGGCGCCTTGTAAAAACTGTTGGGGAGGGTCCCCCCTACAACCCATACAACGCCGAAACATTTGCCAGGCCGTAGGAAAAACACGTCAGGCGAAAAACTGTCAAAACTCTGTATATCCCGGAAAAAAAAAATCGCCATTTCTTTATGATTCGATGTGCGCCAACGGCGCCTTGTAAAAACTGTTGGGGAGGGTCCCCCTACAACCCATACAACGCCGAAACATTTGCCAGGCCGTAGGAAAAACACGTCAGGCGAAAAACTGTCAAAACTCTGTATATCCCGCAAAAAAAAAAATCGCCATTTCTTTATGATTCGATGTGCGCCAACGGCGCCTTGTAAAAACTGTTGGGGAGGGTCCCCCCTACAACCCATACAACGCCGAAACATTTGCCAGGCCGTAGGAAAAACACGACAGGCGAAAAACTGTCAAAACTCTGTATATCCCGGACAAAAAAAAATCGCCATTTCTTTATGATTCGATGTGCGCCAACGGCGCCTTGTAAAAACTGTTGGGGAGGGTCCCCCCTACAACCCATACAACGCCGAAACATTTGCCAGGCCGTAGGAAATAAACTACAGGCGAAAAACCGTCAAAACTCTGTATATCCCGGACAAAAAAAAATCGCCATTTCTTTATGATTCGATGTGCGCCAACGGCGCCTTGTAAAAACTGTTGGAGAGGGTCTCCCCCACACCCCATACAACGCCGAAACATTTGCCAGGCCGTAGGAAATAAACTACAGGCGAAAAACCGTCAAAACTCTGTATATCCCGGACAAAAAAAAATTGCCATTTCTTTATGATTCGATGTGCGCCAACGGCGCCTTGTAAAAACTGTTGGAGAGGGTCTCCCCCACACCCCATACAACGCCGAAACATTTGCCAGGCCGTAGGAAATAAACTACAGGCGAAAAACCGTCAAAAATCTGTATATCCCGGACAAAAAAAAATCGCCATTTCTTTATGATTCGATGTGCGCCAACGGCGCCTTGTAAAAACTGTTGGGGAGTGTCCCCCCTACAACCCATACAACGCCGAAACATTTGCCAGGCCGTAGGAAATAAACTACAGGCGAAAAACCGTCAAAACTCTGTATATCCCGGACAAAAAAAAATCGCCATTTCTTTATGATTCGATGTGCGCCAACGGCGCCTTGTAAAAACTGTTGGGGAGGGTCCCCCCTACAACCCATACAACGCCGAAACATTTGCCAGGCCGTAGGAAAAACACGACAGGCGAAAAACTGTCAAAACTCTGTATATCCCGGACAAAAAAAAATCGCCATTTCTTTATGATTCGATGTGCGCCAACGGCGCCTTGTAAAAACTGTTGGGGAGGGTCTCCCCCACACCCCATACAACGCCGAAACATTTGCCAGGCCGTAGGAAAAAAACGACAGGCGAAAAACCGTCAAAACTCTGTATATCCCGGGAAAAAAAATTCGCCATTTCTTTATGATTCGATGTGCGCCAACGGCGCCTTGTAAAAACTGTTGGGGAGGGTCCCCCCTACAACCCATACAACGCCGAAACATTTGCCAGGCCGTAGGAAAAACACGTCAGGCGAAAAACTGTCAAAACTCTGTATATCCCGGACAAAAAAAAATCGCCATTTCTTTATGATTCGATGTGCGCCAACGGCGCCTTGTAAAAACTGTTGGGGAGGGTCCCCCCTACAACCCATACAACGCCGAAACATTTGCCAGGCCGTAGGAAAAACACGTCAGGCGAAAAACTGTCAAAACTCTGTATATCCCGGACAAAAAAAATCGCCATTTCTTTATGATTCGATGTGCGCCAACGGCGCCTTGTAAAAACTGTTGGGGAGGGTCCCCCCTACAACCCATACAACGCCGAAACATTTGCCAGGCCGTAGGAAATAAACTACAGGCGAAAAACCGTCAAAACTCTGTATATCCCGGACAAAAAAAAATCGCCATTTCTTTATGATTCGATGTGCGCCAACGGCGCCTTGTAAAAACTGTTGGGGAGGGTCCCCCCTACAACCCATACAACGCCGAAACATTTGCCAGGCCGTAGGAAAAACACGACAGGCGAAAAACTGTCAAAACTCTGTATATCCCGGACAAAAAAAAATCGCCATTTCTTTATGATTCGATGTGCGCCAACGGCGCCTTGTAAAAACTGTTGGAGAGGGTCTCCCCCACACCCCATACAACGCCGAAACATTTGCCAGGCCGTAGGAAAAACACGACAGGCGAAAAACTGTCAAAACTCTGTATATCCCGGACAAAAAAAAATCGCCATTTCTTTATGATTCGATGTGCGCCAACGGCGCCTTGTAAAAACTGTTGGGGAGGGTCCCCCCTACAACCCATACAACGCCGAAACATTTGCCAGGCCGTAGGAAAAACACGACAGGCGAAAAACTGTCAAAACTCTGTATATCCCGGACAAAAAAAAATCGCCATTTCTTTATGATTCGATGTGCGCCAACGGCGCCTTGTAAAAACTGTTGGGGAGGGTCCCCCCTACAACCCATACAACGCCGAAACATTTGCCAGGCCGTAGGAAAAACACGACAGGCGAAAAACTGTCAAAACTCTGTATATCCCGGACAAAAAAAAATCGCCATTTCTTTATGATTCGATGTGCGCCAACGGCGCCTTGTAAAAACTGTTGGAGAGGGTCTCCCCCACACCCCATACAACGCCGAAACATTTGCCAGGCCGTAGGAAATAAACTACAGGCGAAAAACCGTCAAAACTCTGTATATCCCGGACAAAAAAAAATCGCCATTTCTTTATGATTCGATGTGCGCCAACGGCGCCTTGTAAAAACTGTTGGGGAGGGTCCCCCCTACAACCCATACAACGCCGAAACATTTGCCAGGCCGTAGGAAAAACACGACAGGCGAAAAACTGTCAAAACTCTGTATATCCCGGACAAAAAAAAATCGCCATTTCTTTATGATTCGATGTGCGCCAACGGCGCCTTGTAAAAACTGTTGGGGAGGGTCCCCCCTACAACCCATACAACGCCGAAACATTTGCCAGGCCGTAGGAAAAACACGACAGGCGAAAAACTGTCAAAACTCTGTATATCCCGGACAAAAAAAAATCGCCATTTCTTTATGATTCGATGTGCGCCAACGGCGCCTTGTAAAAACTGTTGGGGAGGGTTCCCCCTACAACCCATACAACGCCGAAACATTTGCCAGGCCGTAGGAAAAACACGACAGGCGAAAAACTGTCAAAACTCTGTATATCCCGGACAAAAAAAAATCGCCATTTCTTTATGATTCGATGTGCGCCAACGGCGCCTTGTAAAAACTGTTGGAGAGGGTCTCCCCCACACCCCATACAACGCCGAAACATTTGCCAGGCCGTAGGAAATAAACTACAGGCGAAAAACCGTCATAAATCTGTATATCCCGGACAAAAAAAAATCGCCATTTCTTTATGATTCGATGTGCGCCAACGGCGCCTTGTAAAAACTGTTGGAGAGGGTCTCCCCCACACCCCATACAACGCCGAAACATTTGCCAGGCCGTAGGAAATAAACTACAGGCGAAAAACCGTCAAAAATCTGTATATCCCGGACAAAAAAAAATCGCCATTTCTTTATGATTCGATGTGCGCCAACGGCGCCTTGTAAAAACTGTTGGGGAGGGTCCCCCCTACAACCCATACAACGCCGAAACATTTGCCAGGCCGTAGGAAATAAACTACAGGCGAAAAACCGTCAAAACTCTGTATATCCCGGACAAAAAAAATCGCCATTTCTTTATGATTCGATGTGCGCCAACGGCGCCTTGTAAAAACTGTTGGGGAGGGTCCCCCCTACAACCCATACAACGCCGAAACATTTGCCAGGCCGTAGGAAAAACACGACAGGCGAAAAACTGTCAAAACTCTGTATATCCCGGACAAAAAAAAATCGCCATTTCTTTATGATTCGATGTGCGCCAACGGCGCCTTGTAAAAACTGTTGGGGAGGGTCCCCCCTACAACCCATACAACGCCGAAACATTTGCCAGGCCGTAGGAAAAACACGACAGGCGAAAAACTGTCAAAACTCTGTATATCCCGGACAAAAAAAAATCGCCATTTCTTTATGATTCGATGTGCGCCAACGGCGCCTTGTAAAAACTGTTGGGGAGGGTCCCCCCTACAACCCATACAACGCCGAAACATTTGCCAGGCCGTAGGAAAAACACGACAGGCGAAAAACTGTCAAAACTCTGTATATCCCGGACAAAAAAAAATCGCCATTTCTTTATGATTCGATGTGCGCCAACGGCGCCTTGTAAAAACTGTTGGGGAGGGTCCCCCCTACAACCCATACAACGCCGAAACATTTGCCAGGCCGTAGGAAATAAACTACAGGCGAAAAACCGTCAAAAATCTGTATATCCCGGACAAAAAAAAATCGCCATTTCTTTATGATTCGATGTGCGCCAACGGCGCCTTGTAAAAACTGTTGGGGAGGGTCCCCCCTACAACCCATACAACGCCGAAACATTTGCCAGGCCGTAGGAAAAACACGACAGGCGAAAAACTGTCAAAACTCTGTATATCCCGGACAAAAAAAAATCGCCATTTCTTTATGATTCGATGTGCGCCAACGGCGCCTTGTAAAAACTGTTGGAGAGGGTCTCCCCCACACCCCATACAACGCCGAAACATTTGCCAGGCCGTAGGAAATAAACTACAGGCGAAAAACCGTCAAAAATCTGTATATCCCGGACAAAAAAAAATCGCCATTTCTTTATGATTCGATGTGCGCCAACGGCGCCTTGTAAAAACTGTTGGAGAGGGTCTCCCCCACACCCCATACAACGCCGAAACATTTGCCAGGCCGTAGGAAATAAACTACAGGCGAAAAACCGTCAAAACTCTGTATATCCCGGACAAAAAAAAATCGCCATTTCTTTATGATTCGATGTGCGCCAACGGCGCCTTGTAAAAACTGTTGGGGAGGGTCCCCCCTACAACCCATACAACGCCGAAACATTTGCCAGGCCGTAGGAAAAACACGACAGGCGAAAAACTGTCAAAACTCTGTATATCCCGGACAAAAAAAAATCGCCATTTCTTTATGATTCGATGTGCGCCAACGGCGCCTTGTAAAAACTGTTGGGGAGGGTCCCCCCTACAACCCATACAACGCCGAAACATTTGCCAGGCCGTAGGAAAAACACGACAGGCGAAAAACTGTCAAAACTCTGTATATCCCGGACAAAAAAAAATCGCCATTTCTTTATGATTCGATGTGCGCCAACGGCGCCTTGTAAAAACTGTTGGGGAGGGTCCCCCCTACAACCCATACAACGCCGAAACATTTGCCAGGCCGTAGGAAAAACACGACAGGCGAAAAACTGTCAAAACTCTGTATATCCCGGACAAAAAAAAATCGCCATTTCTTTATGATTCGATGTGCGCCAACGGCGCCTTGTAAAAACTGTTGGGGAGGGTCCCCCCTACAACCCATACAACGCCGAAACATTTGCCAGGCCGTAGGAAATAAACTACAGGCGAAAAACCGTCAAAAATCTGTATATCCCGGACAAAAAAAAATCGCCATTTCTTTATGATTCGATGTGCGCCAACGGCGCCTTGTAAAAACTGTTGGGGAGGGTCCCCCCTACAACCCATACAACGCCGAAACATTTGCCAGGCCGTAGGAAAAACACGACAGGCGAAAAACTGTCAAAACTCTGTATATCCCGGACAAAAAAAAATCGCCATTTCTTTATGATTCGATGTGCGCCAACGGCGCCTTGTAAAAACTGTTGGAGAGGGTCTCCCCTACACCCCATACAACGCCGAAACATTTGCCAGGCCGTAGGAAATAAACTACAGGCGAAAAACCGTCAAAAATCTGTATATCCCGGACAAAAAAAAATCGCCATTTCTTTATGATTCGATGTGCGCCAACGGCGCCTTGTAAAAACTGTTGGGGAGGGTCCCCCCTACAACCCATACAACGCCGAAACATTTGCCAGGCCGTAGGAAAAACACGACAGGCGAAAAACTGTCAAAACTCTGTATATCCCGGACAAAAAAAAATCGCCATTTCTTTATGATTCGATGTGCGCCAACGGCGCCTTGTAAAAACTGTTGGAGAGGGTCTCCCCCACACCCCATACAACGCCGAAACATTTGCCAGGCCGTAGGAAATAAACTACAGGCGAAAAACCGTCAAAAATCTGTATATCCCGGACAAAAAAAAATCGCCATTTCTTTATGATTCGATGTGCGCCAACGGCGCCTTGTAAAAACTGTTGGGGAGGGTCCCCCCTACAACCCATACAACGCCGAAACATTTGCCAGGCCGTAGGAAAAACACGACAGGCGAAAAACTGTCAAAACTCTGTATATCCCGGACAAAAAAAAATCGCCATTTCTTTATGATTCGATGTGCGCCAACGGCGCCTTGTAAAAACTGTTGGGGAGGGTCCCCCCTACAACCCATACAACGCCGAAACATTTGCCAGGCCGTAGGAAAAACACGACAGGCGAAAAACTGTCAAAACTCTGTATATCCCGGACAAAAAAAAATCGCCATTTCTTTATGATTCGATGTGCGCCAACGGCGCCTTGTAAAAACTGTTGGAGAGGGTCTCCCCCACACCCCATACAACGCCGAAACATTTGCCAGGCCGTAGGAAATAAACTACAGGCGAAAAACCGTCAAAAATCTGTATATCCCGGACAAAAAAAAATCGCCATTTCTTTATGATTCGATGTGCGCCAACGGCGCCTTGTAAAAACTGTTGGAGAGGGTCTCCCCCACACCCCATACAACGCCGAAACATTTGCCAGGCCGTAGGAAATAAACTACAGGCGAAAAACCGTCAAAAATCTGTATATCCCGGACAAAAAAAAATCGCCATTTCTTTATGATTCGATGTGCGCCAACGGCGCCTTGTAAAAACTGTTGGGGAGGGTCCCCCCTACAACCCATACAACGCCGAAACATTTGCCAGGCCGTAGGAAAAACACGACAGGCGAAAAACTCTCAAAACTCTGTATATCCCGGACAAAAAAAAATCGCCATTTCTTTATGATTCGATGTGCGCCAACGGCGCCTTGTAAAAACTGTTGGGGAGGGTCCCCCCTACAACCCATACAACGCCGAAACATTTGCCAGGCCGTAGGAAATAAACTACAGGCGAAAAACCGTCAAAACTCTGTATATCCCGGACAAAAAAAAATCGCCATTTCTTTATGATTCGATGTGCGCCAACGGCGCCTTGTAAAAACTGTTGGGGAGGGTCCCCCCTACAACCCATACAACGCCGAAACATTTGCCAGGCCGTAGGAAAAACACGACAGGCGAAAAACTGTCAAAACTCTGTATATCCCGGACAAAAAAAAATCGCCATTTCTTTATGATTCGATGTGCGCCAACGGCGCCTTGTAAAAACTGTTGGGGAGGGTCCCCCCTACAACCCATACAACGCCGAAACATTTGCCAGGCCGTAGGAAAAACACGACAGGCGAAAAACTGTCAAAACTCTGTATATCCCGGACAAAAAAAATCGCCATTTCTTTATGATTCGATGTGCGCCAACGGTGCCTTGTAAAAACTGTTGGGGAGGGTCCCCCCTACAACCCATACAACGCCGAAACATTTGCCAGGCCGTAGGAAAAACACGACAGGCGAAAAACTGTCAAAACTCTGTATATCCCGGACAAAAAAAAATCGCCATTTCTTTATGATTCGATGTGCGCCAACGGCGCCTTGTAAAAACTGTTGGAGAGGGTCTCCCCCACACCCCATACAACGCCGAAACATTTGCCAGGCCGTAGGAAATAAACTACAGGCGAAAAACCGTCAAAAATCTGTATATCCCGGACAAAAAAAAATCGCCATTTCTTTATGATTCGATGTGCGCCAACGGCGCCTTGTAAAAACTGTTGGAGAGGGTCTCCCCCACACCCCATACAACGCCGAAACATTTGCCAGGCCGTAGGAAATAAACTACAGGCGAAAAACCGTCAAAAATCTGTATATCCCGGACAAAAAAAAATCGCCATTTCTTTATGATTCGATGTGCGCCAACGGCGCCTTGTAAAAACTGTTGGGGAGGGTCCCCCCTACAACCCATACAACGCCGAAACATTTGCCAGGCCGTAGGAAATAAACTACAGGCGAAAAACCGTCAAAACTCTGTATATCCCGGACAAAAAAAAATCGCCATTTCTTTATGATTCGATGTGCGCCAACGGCGCCTTGTAAAAACTGTTGGGGAGGGTCCCCCCTACAACCCATACAACGCCGAAACATTTGCCAAGCCGTAGGAAAAACACGACAGGCGAAAAACTGTCAAAACTCTGTATATCCCGGACAAAAAAAAATCGCCATTTCTTTATGATTCGATGTGCGCCAACGGCGCCTTGTAAAAACTGTTGGGGAGGGTCCCCCCTACAACCCATACAACGCCGAAACATTTGCCAGGCCGTAGGAAAAACACGACAGGCGAAAAACTGTCAAAACTCTGTATATCCCGGACAAAAAAAAATCGCCATTTCTTTATGATTCGATGTGCGCCAACGGCGCCTTGTAAAAACTGTTGGAGAGGGTCTCCCCCACACCCCATACAACGCCGAAACATTTGCCAGGCCGTAGGAAATAAACTACAGGCGAAAAACCGTCAAAACTCTGTATATCCCGGACAAAAAAAAATCGCCATTTCTTTATGATTCGATGTGCGCCAACGGCGCCTTGTAAAAACTGTTGGGGAGGGTCCCCCCTACAACCCATACAACGCCGAAACATTTGCCAGGCCGTAGGAAAAACACGACAGGCGAAAAACTGTCAAAACTCTGTATATCCCGGACAAAAAAAAATCGCCATTTCTTTATGATTCGATGTGCGCCAACGGCGCCTTGTAAAAACTGTTGGGGAGGGTCCCCCCTACAACCCATACAACGCCGAAACATTTGCCAGGCCGTAGGAAAAACACGACAGGCGAAAAACTGTCAAAACTCTGTATATCCCGGACAAAAAAAAATCGCCATTTCTTTATGATTCGATGTGCGCCAACGGCGCCTTGTAAAAACTGTTGGAGAGGGTCCCCCCTACAACCCATACAACGCCGAAACATTTGCCAGGCCGTAGGAAAAACACGACAGGCGAAAAACTGTCAAAACTCTGTATATCCCGGACAAAAAAAAATCGCCATTTCTTTATGATTCGATGTGCGCCAACGGCGCCTTGTAAAAACTGTTGGAGAGGGTCTCCCCCACACCCCATACAACGCCGAAACATTTGCCAGGCCGTAGGAAATAAACTACAGGCGAAAAACCGTCAAAACTCTGTATATCCCGGACAAAAAAAAATCGCCATTTCTTTATGATTCGATGTGCGCCAACGGCGCCTTGTAAAAACTGTTGGGGAGGGTCCCCCCTACAACCCATACAACGCCGAAACATTTGCCAGGCCGTAGGAAAAACACGACAGGCGAAAAACTGTCAAAACTCTGTATATCCCGGACAAAAAAAAATCGCCATTTCTTTATGATTCGATGTGCGCCAACGGCGCCTTGTAAAAACTGTTGGGGAGGGTCCCCCCTACAACCCATACAACGCCGAAACATTTGCCAGGCCGTAGGAAAAACACGACAGGCGAAAAACTGTCAAAACTCTGTATATCCCGGACAAAAAAAAATCGCCATTTCTTTATGATTCGATGTGCGCCAACGGCGCCTTGTAAAAACTGTTGGGGAGGGTCCCCCCTACAACCCATACAACGCCGAAACATTTGCCAGGCCGTAGGAAAAACACGACAGGCGAAAAACTGTCAAAACTCTGTATATCCCGGACAAAAAAAAATCGCCATTTCTTTATGATTGGATGTGCGCCAACGGCGCCTTGTAAAAACTGTTGGGGAGGGTCCCCCCTACAACCCATACAACGCCGAAACATTTGCCAGGCCGTAGGAAAAACACGACAGGCGAAAAACTGTCAAAACTCTGTATATCCCGGACAAAAAAAAATCGCCATTTCTTTATGATTCGATGTGCGCCAACGGCGCCTTGTAAAAACTGTTGGGGAGGGTCCCCCCTACAACCCATACAACGCCGAAACATTTGCCAGGCCGTAGGAAAAACACGTCAGGCGAAAAACTGTCAAAACTCTGTATATCCCGGACAAAAAAAAATCGCCATTTCTTTATGATTCGATGTGCGCCAACGGCGCCTTGTAAAAACTGTTGGGGAGGGTCCCCCCTACAACCCATACAACGCCGAAACATTTGCCAGGCCGTAGGAAATAAACTACAGGCGAAAAACCGTCAAAACTCTGTATATCCCGGACAAAAAAAAATCGCCATTTCTTTATGATTCGATGTGCGCCAACGGCGCCTTGTAAAAACTGTTGGGGAGGGTCCCCCCTACAACCCATACAACGCCGAAACATTTGCCAGGCCGTAGGAAAAACACGTCAGGCGAAAAACTGTCAAAACTCTGTATATCCCGGACAAAAAAAAATCGCCATTTCTTTATGATTCGATGTGCGCCAACGGCGCCTTGTAAAAACTGTTGGGGAGGGTCCCCCCTACAACCCATACAACGCCGAAACATTTGCCAGGCCGTAGGAAATAAACTACAGGCGAAAAACCGTCAAAACTCTGTATATCCCGGACAAAAAAAAATCGCCATTTCTTTATGATTCGATGTGCGCCAACGGCGCCTTGTAAAAACTGTTGGGGAGGGTCCCCCCTACAACCCATACAACGCCGAAACATTTGCCAGGCCGTAGGAAAAACACGACAGGCGAAAAACTGTCAAAACTCTGTATATCCCGGACAAAAAAAAATCGCCATTTCTTTATGATTCGATATGCGCCAACGGCGCCTTGTAAAAACTGTTGGAGAGGGTCTCCCCCACACCCCATACAACGCCGAAACATTTGCCAGGCCGTAGGAAAAACACGACAGGCGAAAAACTGTCAAAACTCTGTATATCCCGGACAAAAAAAAATCGCCATTTCTTTATGATTCGATGTGCGCCAACGGCGCCTTGTAAAAACTGTTGGGGAGGGTCCCCCCTACAACCCATACAACGCCGAAACATTTGCCAGGCCGTAGGAAAAACACGACAGGCGAAAAACTGTCAAAACTCTGTATATCCCGGACAAAAAAAAATCGCCATTTCTTTATGATTCGATGTGCGCCAACGGCGCCTTGTAAAAACTGTTGGAGAGGGTCTCCCCCACACCCCATACAACGCCGAAACATTTGCCAGGCCGTAGGAAATAAACTACAGGCGAAAAACCGTCAAAAATCTGTATATCCCGGACAAAAAAAAATCGCCATTTCTTTATGATTCGATGTGCGCCAACGGCGCCTTGTAAAAACTGTTGGGGAGGGTCCCCCCTACAACCCATACAACGCCGAAACATTTGCCAGGCCGTAGGAAATAAACTACAGGCGAAAAACCGTCAAAACTCTGTATATCCCGGACAAAAAAAAATCGCCATTTCTTTATGATTCGATGTGCGCCAACGGCGCCTTGTAAAAACTGTTGGGGAGGGTCCCCCCTACAACCCATACAACGCCGAAACATTTGCCAGGCCGTAGGAAAAACACGACAGGCGAAAAACTGTCAAAACTCTGTATATCCCGGACAAAAAAAAATCGCCATTTCTTTATGATTCGATGTGCGCCAACGGCGCCTTGTAAAAACTGTTGGGGAGGGTCCCCCCTACAACCCATACAACGCCGAAACATTTGCCAGGCCGTAGGAAAAACACGACAGGCGAAAAACTGTCAAAACTCTGTATATCCCGGACAAAAAAAAATCGCCATTTCTTTATGATTCGATGTGCGCCAACGGCGCCTTGTAAAAACTGTTGGGGAGGGTCCCCCCTACAACCCATACAACGCCGAAACATTTGCCAGGCCGTAGGAAAAACACGACAGGCGAAAAACTGTCAAAACTCTGTATATCCCGGACAAAAAAAAATCGCCATTTCTTTATGATTCGATGTGCGCCAACGGCGCCTTGTAAAAACTGTTGGGGAGGGTCCCCCCTACAACCCATACAACGCCGAAACATTTGCCAGGCCGTAGGAAATAAACTACAGGCGAAAAACCGTCAAAACTCTGTATATCCCGGACAAAAAAAAATCGCCATTTCTTTATGATTCGATGTGCGCCAACGGCGCCTTGTAAAAACTGTTGGGGAGGGTCCCCCCTACAACCCATACAACGCCGAAACATTTGCCAGGCCGTAGGAAAAACACGACAGGCGAAAAACTGTCAAAACTCTGTATATCCCGGACAAAAAAAAATCGCCATTTCTTTATGATTCGATGTGCGCCAACGGCGCCTTGTAAAAACTATTGGGGAGGGTCCCCCCTACAACCCATACAACGCCGAAACATTTGCCAGGCCGTAGGAAATAAACTACAGGCGAAAAACCGTCAAAACTCTGTATATCCCGGACAAAAAAAAATCGCCATTTCTTTATGATTCGATGTGCGCCAACGGCGCCTTGTAAAAACTGTTGGAGAGGGTCTCCCCCACACCCCATACAACGCCGAAACATTTGCCAGCCCGTAGGAAAAACACGACAGGCGAAAAACTGTCAAAACTCTGTATATCCCGGACAAAAAAAAATCGCCATTTCTTTATGATTCGATGTGCGCCAACGGCGCCTTGTAAAAACTGTTGGGGAGGGTCCCCCCTACAACCCATACAACGCCGAAACATTTGCCAGGCCGTAGGAAAAACACGACAGGCGAAAAACTGTCAAAACTCTGTATATCCCGGACAAAAAAAAATCGCCATTTCTTTATGATTCGATGTGCGCCAACGGCGCCTTGTAAAAACTATTGGAGAGGGTCTCCCCCACACCCCATACAACGCCGAAACATTTGCCAGGCCGTAGGAAAAACACGACAGGCGAAAAACTGTCAAAACTCTGTATATCCCGGACAAAAAAAAATCGCCATTTCTTTATGATTCGATGTGCGCCAACGGCGCCTTGTAAAAACTGTTGGGGAGGGTCCCCCCTACAACCCATACAACGCCGAAACATTTGCCAGGCCGTAGGAAAAACACGACAGGCGAAAAACTGTCAAAACTCTGTATATCCCGGACAAAAAAAAATCGCCATTTCTTTATGATTCGATGTGCGCCAACGGCGCCTTGTAAAAACTGTTGGAGAGGGTCTCCCCCACACCCCATACAACGCCGAAACATTTGCCAGGCCGTAGGAAATAAACTACAGGCGAAAAACCGTCAAAACTCTGTATATCCCGGACAAAAAAAAATCGCCATTTCTTTATGATTCGATGTGCGCCAACGGCGCCTTGTAAAAACTGTTGGGGAGGGTCCCCCCTACAACCCATACAACGCCGAAACATTTGCCAGGCCGTAGGAAATAAACTACAGGCGAAAAACCGTCAAAACTCTGTATATCCCGGACAAAAAAAAATCGCCATTTCTTTATGATTCGATGTGCGCCAACGGCGCCTTGTAAAAACTGTTGGGGAGGGTCCCCCCTACAACCCATACAACGCCGAAACATTTGCCAGGCCGTAGGAAAAACACGACAGGCGAAAAACTGTCAAAACTCTGTATATCCCGGACAAAAAAAAATCGCCATTTCTTTATGATTCGATGTGCGCCAACGGCGCCTTGTAAAAACTGTTGGGAACGCCGAAACATTTGCCAGGCCGTAGGAAAAACACGACAGGCGAAAAACTGTCAAAACTCTGTATATCCCGGACAAAAAAAAATCGCCATTTCTTTATGATTCGATGTGCGCCAACGGCGCCTTGTAAAAACTGTTGGAGAGGGTCTCCCCCACACCCCATACAACGCCGAAACATTTGCCAGGCCGTAGGAAATAAACTACAGGCGAAAAACCGTCAAAAATCTGTATATCCCGGACAAAAAAAAATCGCCATTTCTTTATGATTCGATGTGCGCCAACGGCGCCTTGTAAAAACTGTTGGGGAGGGTCCCCCCTACAACCCATACAACGCCGAAACATTTGCCAGGCCGTAGGAAAAACACGACAGGCGAAAAACTGTCAAAACTCTGTATATCCCGGACAAAAAAAAATCGCCATTTCTTTATGATTCGATGTGCGCCAACGGCGCCTTGTAAAAACTGTTGGAGAGGGTCTCCCCCACACCCCATACAACGCCGAAACATTTGCCAGGCCGTAGGAAATAAACTACAGGCGAAAAACCGTCAAAACTCTGTATATCCCGGACAAAAAAAAATCGCCATTTCTTTATGATTCGATGTGCGCCAACGGCGCCTTGTAAAAACTGTTGGGGAGGGTCCCCCCTACAACCCATACAACGCCGAAACATTTGCCAGGCCGTAGGAAAAACACGACAGGCGAAAAACTGTCAAAACTCTGTATATCCCGGACAAAAAAAAATCGCCATTTCTTTATGATTCGATGTGCGCCAACGGCGCCTTGTAAAAACTATTGGAGAGGGTCTCCCCCACACCCCATACAACGCCGAAACATTTGCCAGGCCGTAGGAAATAAACTACAGGCGAAAAACCGTCAAAAATCTGTATATCCCGGACAAAAAAAAATCGCCATTTCTTTATGATTCGATGTGCGCCAACGGCGCCTTGTAAAAACTGTTGGGGAGGGTCCCCCCTACAACCCATACAACGCCGAAACATTTGCCAGGCCGTAGGAAAAACACGTCAGGCGAAAAACTGTCAAAACTCTGTATATCCCGGACAAAAAAAAATCGCCATTTCTTTATGATTCGATGTGCG
This sequence comes from Pseudeuparius sepicola, assembly GCA_963920635.1. Lineage (NCBI taxonomy): Eukaryota > Metazoa > Arthropoda > Insecta > Coleoptera > Anthribidae > Pseudeuparius > Pseudeuparius sepicola. Next base: position 727,100 of record OY987308.1, read on the forward strand.
CCAACGGCGCCTTGTAAAAACTGTTGGGGAGGGTCCCCCCTACAACCCATACAACGCCGAAACATTTGCCAGGCCGTAGGAAAAACACGACAGGCGAAAAACTGTCAAAACTCTGTATATCCCGGACAAAAAAAAATCGCCATTTCTTTATGATTCGATGTGCGCCAACGGCGCCTTGTAAAAACTGTTGGGGAGGGTCCCCCCTACAACCCATACAACGCCGAAACATTTGCCAGGCCGTAGGAAAAACACGACAGGCGAAAAACTGTCAAAACTCTGTATGCCAGGCCGTAGGAAAAACACGACAGGCGAAAAACTGTCAAAACTCTGTATATCCCGGACAAAAAAAAATCGCCATTTCTTTATGATTCGATGTGCGCCAACGGCGCCTTGTAAAAACTGTTGGGGAGGGTCCCCCCTACAACCCATACAACGCCGAAACATTTGCCAGGCCGTAGGAAAAACACGTCAGGCGAAAAACTGTCAAAACTCTGTATATCCCGGACAAAAAAAAATCGCCATTTCTTTATGATTCGATGTGCGCCAACGGCGCCTTGTAAAAACTGTTGGGGAGGGTCCCCCCTACAACCCATACAACGCCGAAACATTTGCCAGGCCGTAGGAAAAACACGACAGGCGAAAAACTGTCAAAACTCTGTATATCCCGGACAAAAAAAAATCGCCATTTCTTTATGATTCGATGTGCGCCAACGGCGCCTTGTAAAAACTGTTGGGGAGGGTCCCCCCTACAACCCATACAACGCCGAAACATTTGCCAGGCCGTAGGAAAAACACGACAGGCGAAAAACTGTCAAAACTCTGTATATCCCGGACAAAAAAAAATCGCCATTTCTTTATGATTCGATGTGCGCCAACGGCGCCTTGTAAAAACTGTTGGGGAGGGTCCCCCCTACAACCCATACAACGCCGAAACATTTGCCAGGCCGTAGGAAATAAACTACAGGCGAAAAACCGTCAAAACTCTGTATATCCCGGACAAAAAAAAATCGCCATTTCTTTATGATTCGATGTGCGCCAACGGCGCCTTGTAAAAACTGTTGGAGAGGGTCTCCCCCACACCCCATACAACGCCGAAACATTTGCCAGGCCGTAGGAAATAAACTACAGGCGAAAAACCGTCAAAAATCTGTATATCCCGGACAAAAAAAAATCGCCATTTCTTTATGATTCGATGTGCGCCAACGGCGCCTTGTAAAAACTGTTGGAGAGGGTCTCCCCCACACCCCATACAACGCCGAAACATTTGCCAGGCCGTAGGAAAAACACGTCAGGCGAAAAACTGTCAAAACTCTGTATATCCCGGACAAAAAAAAATCGCCATTTCTTTATGATTCGATGTGCGCCAACGGCGCCTTGTAAAAACTGTTGGGGAGGGTCCCCCCTACAACCCATACAACGCCGAAACATTTGCCAGGCCGTAGGAAAAACACGTCAGGCGAAAAACTGTCAAAACTCTGTATATCCCGGACAAAAAAAAATCGCCATTTCTTTATGATTCGATGTGCGCCAACGGCGCCTTGTAAAAACTATTGGAGAGGGTCTCCCCCACACCCCATACAACGCCGAAACATTTGCCAGGCCGTAGGAAATAAACTACAGGCGAAAAACCGTCAAAAATCTGTATATCCCGGACAAAAAAAAATCGCCATTTCTTTATGATTCGATGTGCGCCAACGGCGCCTTGTAAAAACTGTTGGGGAGGGTCCCCCCTACAACCCATACAACGCCGAAACATTTGCCAGGCCGTAGGAAAAACACGACAGGCGAAAAACTGTCAAAACTCTGTATATCCCGGACAAAAAAAAATCGCCATTTCTTTATGATTCGATGTGCGCCAACGGCGCCTTGTAAAAACTGTTGGGGAGGGTCCCCCCTACAACCCATACAACGCCGAAACATTTGCCAGGCCGTAGGAAAAACACGACAGGCGAAAAACTGTCAAAACTCTGT
>OY987308.1:729270-872024 GCA_963920635.1 Pseudeuparius sepicola
CAAGGCGCCGTTGGCGCACATCGAATCATAAAGAAATGGCGATTTTTTTTTGTCCGGGATATACAGAGTTTTGACGGTTTTTCGCCTGTAGTTTATTTCCTACGGCCTGGCAAATGTTTCGGCGTTGTATGGGTTGTAGGGGGGACCCTCCCCAACAGTTTTTACAAGGCGCCGTTGGCGCACATCGAATCATAAAGAAATGGCGATTTTTTTTTGTCCGGGATATACAGAGTTTTGACGGTTTTTCGCCTGTAGTTTATTTCCTACGGCCTGGCAAATGTTTCGGCGTTGTATGGGTTGTAGGGGGGACCCTCCCCAACAGTTTTTACAAGGCGCCGTTGGCGCACATCGAATCATAAAGAAATGGCGATTTTTTTTTGTCCGGGATATACAGAGTTTTGACAGTTTTTCGCCTGTCGTGTTTTTCCTACGGCCTGGCAAATGTTTCGGCGTTGTATGGGTTGTAGGGGGGACCCTCCCCAACAGTTTTTACAAGGCGCCGTTGGCGCACATCGAATCATAAAGAAATGGCGATTTTTTTTTGTCCGGGATATACAGAGTTTTGACAGTTTTTCGCCTGACGTGTTTTTCCTACGGCCTGGCAAATGTTTCGGCGTTGTATGGGTTGTAGGGGGGACCCTCCCCAACAGTTTTTACAAGGCGCCGTTGGCGCACATCGAATCATAAAGAAATGGCGATTTTTTTTTGTCCGGGATATACAGAGTTTTGACAGTTTTTCGCCTGACGTGTTTTTCCTACGGCCTGGCAAATGTTTCGGCGTTGTATGGGGTGTGGGGGAGACCCTCTCCAACAGTTTTTACAAGGCGCCGTTGGCGCACATCGAATCATAAAGAAATGGCGATTTTTTTTTGTCCGGGATATACAGAGTTTTGACAGTTTTTCGCCTGTCGTGTTTTTCCTACGGCCTGGCAAATGTTTCGGCGTTGTATGGGTTGTAGGGGGGACCCTCCCCAACAGTTTTTACAAGGCGCCGTTGGCGCACATCGAATCATAAAGAAATGGCGATTTTTTTTTGTCCGGGATATACAGAGTTTTGACAGTTTTTCGCCTGTCGTGTTTTTCCTACGGCCTGGCAAATGTTTCGGCGTGTTATGGGTTGTAGGGGGGACCCTCCCCAACAGTTTTTACAAGGCGCCGTTGGCGCACATCGAATCATAAAGAAATGGCGATTTTTTTTTGTCCGGGATATACAGAGTTTTGACGGTTTTTCGCCTGTAGTTTATTTCCTACGGCCTGGCAAATGTTTCGGCGTTGTATGGGTTGTAGGGGGGACCCTCCCCAACAGTTTTTACAAGGCGCCGTTGGCGCACATCGAATCATAAAGAAATGGCGATTTTTTTTTGTCCGGGATATACAGAGTTTTGACAGTTTTTCGCCTGTCGTGTTTTTCCTACGGCCTGGCAAATGTTTCGGCGTTGTATGGGTTGTAGGGGGGACCCTCCCCAACAGTTTTTACAAGGCGCCGTTGGCGCACATCGAATCATAAAGAAATGGCGATTTTTTTTTGTCCGGGATATACAGAGTTTTGACAGTTTTTCGCCTGTCGTGTTTTTCCTACGGCCTGGCAAATGTTTCGGCGTTGTATGGGTTGTAGGGGGGACCCTCCCCAACAGTTTTTACAAGGCGCCGTTGGCGCACATCGAATCATAAAGAAATGGCGATTTTTTTTTGTCCGGGATATACAGAGTTTTGACGGTTTTTCGCCTGACGTGTTTTTCCTACGGCCTGGCAAATGTTTCGGCGTTGTATGGGGTGTGGGGGAGACCCTCTCCAACAGTTTTTACAAGGCGCCGTTGGCGCACATCGAATCATAAAGAAATGGCGATTTTTTTTTGTCCGGGATATACAGAGTTTTGACAGTTTTTCGCCTGTAGTTTATTTCCTACGGCCTGGCAAATGTTTCGGCGTTGTATGGGTTGTAGGGGGGACCCTCCCCAACAGTTTTTACAAGGCGCCGTTGGCGCACATCGAATCATAAAGAAATGGCGATTTTTTTTTGTCCGGGATATACAGAGTTTTGACGGTTTTTCGCCTGTAGTTTATTTCCTACGGCCTGGCAAATGTTTCGGCGTTGTATGGGGTGTGGGGGAGACCCTCTCCAACAGTTTTTACAAGGCGCCGTTGGCGCACATCGAATCATAAAGAAATGGCGATTTTTTTTTGTCCGGGATATACAGAGTTTTGACAGTTTTTCGCCTGTAGTTTATTTCCTACGGCCTGGCAAATGTTTCGGCGTTGTATGGGGTGTGGGGGAGACCCTTTCCAACAGTTTTTACAAGGCGCCGTTGGCTCACATCGAATCATAAAGAAATGGCGATTTTTTTTTGTCCGGGATATACAGAGTTTTGACAGTTTTTCGCCTGACGTGTTTTTCCTACGGCCTGGCAAATGTTTCGGCGTTGTATGGGTTGTAGGGGGGACCCTCCCCAACAGTTTTTACAAGGCGCCGTTGGCGCACATCGAATCATAAAGAAATGGCGATTTTTTTTTGTCCGGGATATACAGAGTTTTGACAGTTTTTCGCCTGTAGTTTATTTCCTACGGCCTGGCAAATGTTTCGGCGTTGTATGGGGTGTGGGGGAGACCCTCTCCAACAGTTTTTACAAGGCGCCGTTGGCGCACATCGAATCATAAAGAAATGGCGATTTTTTTTTGTCCGGGATATACAGAGTTTTGACGGTTTTTCACCTGTAGTTTATTTCCTACGGCCTGGCAAATGTTTCGGCGTTGTATGGGTTGTAGGGGGGACCCTCCCCAACAGTTTTTACAAGGCGCCGTTGGCGCACATCGAATCATAAAGAAATGGCGATTTTTTTTTGTCCGGGATATACAGAGTTTTGACAGTTTTTCGCCTGTCGTGTTTTTCCTACGGCCTGGCAAATGTTTCGGCGTTGTATGGGTTGTAGGGGGGACCCTCCCCAACAGTTTTTACAAGGCGCCGTTGGCGCACATCGAATCATAAAGAAATGGCGATTTTTTTTTGTCCGGGATATACAGAGTTTTGACAGTTTTTCGCCTGACGTGTTTTTCCTACGGCCTGGCAAATGTTTCGGCGTTGTATGGGTTGTAGGGGGGACCCTCCCCAACAGTTTTTACAAGGCGCCGTTGGCGCACATCGAATCATAAAGAAATGGCGATTTTTTTTTGTCCGGGATATACAGAGTTTTGACAGTTTTTCGCCTGACGTGTTTTTCCTACGGCCTGGCAAATGTTTCGGCGTTGTATGGGGTGTGGGGGAGACCCTCTCCAACAGTTTTTACAAGGCGCCGTTGGCGCACATCGAATCATAAAGAAATGGCGATTTTTTTTTGTCCGGGATATACAGAGTTTTGACAGTTTTTCGCCTGACGTGTTTTTCCTACGGCCTGGCAAATGTTTCGGCGTTGTATGGGTTGTAGGGGGGACCCTCCCCAACAGTTTTTACAAGGCGCCGTTGGCGCACATCGAATCATAAAGAAATGGCGATTTTTTTTTTGTCCGGGATATACAGAGTTTTGACAGTTTTTCGCCTGACGTGTTTTTCCTACGGCCTGGCAAATGTTTCGGCGTTGTATGGGTTGTAGGGGGGACCCTCCCCAACAGTTTTTACAAGGCGCCGTTGGCGCACATCGAATCATAAAGAAATGGCGATTTTTTTTTGTCCGGGATATACAGAGTTTTGACGGTTTTTCGCCTGTAGTTTATTTCCTACGGCCTGGCAAATGTTTCGGCGTTGTATGGGTTGTAGGGGGGACCCTCCCCAACAGTTTTTACAAGGCGCCGTTGGCGCACATCGAATCATAAAGAAATGGCGATTTTTTTTTGTCCGGGATATACAGAGTTTTGACGGTTTTTCGCCTGTAGTTTATTTCCTACGGCCTGGCAAATGTTTCGGCGTTGTATGGGGTGTGGGGGAGACCCTCTCCAACAGTTTTTACAAGGCGCCGTTGGCGCACATCGAATCATAAAGAAATGGCGATTTTTTTTTGTCCGGGATATACAGAGTTTTGACAGTTTTTCGCCTGTAGTTTATTTCCTACGGCCTGGCAAATGTTTCGGCGTTGTATGGGGTGTGGGGGAGACCCTCTCCAACAGTTTTTACAAGGCGCCGTTGGCGCACATCGAATCATAAAGAAATGGCGATTTTTTTTTGTCCGGGATATACAGAGTTTTGACAGTTTTTCGCCTGACGTGTTTTTCCTACGGCCTGGCAAATGTTTCGGCGTTGTATGGGTTGTAGGGGGGACCCTCCCCAACAGTTTTTACAAGGCGCCGTTGGCGCACATCGAATCATAAAGAAATGGCGATTTTTTTTTGTCCGGGATATACAGAGTTTTGACAGTTTTTCGCCTGTAGTTTATTTCCTACGGCCTGGCAAATGTTTCGGCGTTGTATGGGGTGTGGGGGAGACCCTCTCCAACAGTTTTTACAAGGCGCCGTTGGCGCACATCGAATCATAAAGAAATGGCGATTTTTTTTTGTCCGGGATATACAGAGTTTTGACGGTTTTTCGCCTGTAGTTTATTTCCTACGGCCTGGCAAATGTTTCGGCGTTGTATGGGGTGTGGGGGAGACCCTCTCCAATAGTTTTTACTAGGCGCCGTTGGCGCACATCGAATCATAAAGAAATGGCGATTTTTTTTTGTCCGGGATATACAGAGTTTTGACGGTTTTTCGCCTGTAGTTTATTTCCTACGGCCTGGCAAATGTTTCGGCGTTGTATGGGGTGTGGGGGAGACCCTCTCCAACAGTTTTTACAAGGCGCCGTTGGCGCACATCGAATCATAAAGAAATGGCGATTTTTTTTTGTCCGGGATATACAGATTTTTGACGGTTTTTCGCCTGTAGTTTATTTCCTAGGGCCTGGCAAATGTTTCGGCGTTGTATGGGTTGTAGGGGGGACCCTCCCCAACAGTTTTTACAAGGCGCCGTTGGCGCACATCGAATCATAAAGAAATGGCGATTTTTTTTTGTCCGGGATATACAGAGTTTTGACGGTTTTTCGCCTGTAGTTTATTTCCTACGGCCTGGCAAATATTTCGGCGTTGTATGGGTTGTAGGGGGGACCCTCCCCAACAGTTTTTACAAGGCGCCGTTGGCGCACATCGAATCATAAAGAAATGGCGATTTTTTTTTGTCCGGGATATACAGAGTTTTGACGGTTTTTCGCCTGTAGTTTATTTCCTACGGCCTGGCAAATGTTTCGGCGTTGTATGGGTTGTAGGGGGGACCCTCCCCAACAGTTTTTACAAGGCGCCGTTGGCGCACATCGAATCATAAAGAAATGGCGATTTTTTTTTGTCCGGGATATACAGAGTTTTGACAGTTTTTCGCCTGTCGTGTTTTTCCTACGGCCTGGCAAATGTTTCGGCGTTGTATGGGTTGTAGGAAGGACCCTCCCCAACAGTTTTTACAAGGCGCCGTTGGCGCACATCGAATCATAAAGAAATGGCGATTTTTTTTTGTCCGGGATATACAGAGTTTTGACAGTTTTTCGCCTGTAGTTTATTTCCTACGGCCTGGCAAATGTTTCGGCGTTGTATGGGTTGTAGGGGGGACCCTCCCCAACAGTTTTTACAAGGCGCCGTTGGCGCACATCGAATCATAAAGAAATGGCGATTTTTTTTTGTCCGGGATATACAGAGTTTTGACAGTTTTTCGCCTGTCGTGTTTTTCCTACGGCCTGGCAAATGTTTCGGCGTTGTATGGGTTGTAGGGGGGACCCTCCCCAACAGTTTTTACAAGGCGCCGTTGGCGCACATCGAATCATAAAGAAATGGCGATTTTTTTTTGTCCGGGATATACAGAGTTTTGACGGTTTTTCGCCTGTAGTTTATTTCCTACGGCCTGGCAAATGTTTCGGCGTTGTATGGGGTGTGGGGGAGACCCTCTCCAACAGTTTTTACAAGGCGCCGTTGGCGCACATCGAATCATAAAGAAATGGCGATTTTTTTTTGTCCGGGATATACAGAGTTTTGACAGTTTTTCGCCTGTAGTTTATTTCCTACGGCCTGGTAAATGTTTCGGCGTTGTATGGGGTGTGGGGGAGACCCTCTCCAACAGTTTTTACAAGGCGCCGTTGGCGCACATCGAATCATAAAGAAATGGCGATTTTTTTTTGTCCGGGATATACAGAGTTTTGACAGTTTTTCGCCTGACGTGTTTTTCCTACGGCCTGGCAAATGTTTCGGCGTTGTATGGGTTGTAGGGGGGACCCTCCCCAACAGTTTTTACAAGGCGCCGTTGGCGCACATCGAATCATAAAGAAATGGCGATTTTTTTTTGTCCGGGATATACAGAGTTTTGACAGTTTTTCGCCTGTAGTTTATTTCCTACGGCCTGGCAAATGTTTCGGCGTTGTATGGGGTGTGGGGGAGACCCTCTCCAACAGTTTTTACAAGGCGCCGTTGGCGCACATCGAATCATAAAGAAATGGCGATTTTTTTTTGTCCGGGATATACAGAGTTTTGACGGTTTTTCGCCTGTAGTTTATTTCCTACGGCCTGGCAAATGTTTCGGCGTTGTATGGGGTGTGGGGGAGACCCTCTCCAACAGTTTTTACAAGGCGCCGTTGGCGCACATCGAATCATAAAGAAATGGCGATTTTTTTTTGTCCGGGATATACAGAGTTTTGACAGTTTTTCGCCTGTAGTTTATTTCCTACGGCCTGGCAAATGTTTCGGCGTTGTATGGGGTGTGGGGGAGACCCTCTCCAATAGTTTTTACAAGGCGCCGTTGGCGCACATCGAATCATAAAGAAATGGCGATTTTTTTTTGTCCGGGATATACAGAGTTTTGACGGTTTTTCGCCTGTAGTTTATTTCCTACGGCCTGGCAAATGTTTCGGCGTTGTATGGGGTGTGGGGGAGACCCTCTCCAACAGTTTTTACAAGGCGCCGTTGGCGCACATCGAATCATAAAGAAATGGCGATTTTTTTTTGTCCGGGATATACAGATTTTTGACGGTTTTTCGCCTGTAGTTTATTTCCTACGGCCTGGCAAATGTTTCGGCGTTGTATGGGTTGTAGGGGGGACCCTCCCCAACAGTTTTTACAAGGCGCCGTTGGCGCACATCGAATCATAAAGAAATGGCGATTTTTTTTTGTCCGGGATATACAGAGTTTTGACGGTTTTTCGCCTGTAGTTTATTTCCTACGGCCTGGCAAATGTTTCGGCGTTGTATGGGTTGTAGGGGGGACCCTCCCCAACAGTTTTTACAAGGCGCCGTTGGCGCACATCGAATCATAAAGAAATGGCGATTTTTTTTTGTCCGGGATATACAGAGTTTTGACGGTTTTTCGCCTGTAGTTTATTTCCTACGGCCTGGCAAATGTTTCGGCGTTGTATGAGTTGTAGGGGGGACCCTCCCCAACAGTTTTTACAAGGCGCCGTTGGCGCACATCGAATCATAAAGAAATGGCGATTTTTTTTTGTCCGGGATATACAGAGTTTTGACAGTTTTTCGCCTGTCGTGTTTTTCCTACGGCCTGGCAAATGTTTCGGCGTTGTATGGGTTGTAGGGGGGACCCTCCCCAACAGTTTTTACAAGGCGCCGTTGGCGCACATCGAATCATAAAGAAATGGCGATTTTTTTTTGTCCGGGATATACAGAGTTTTGACAGTTTTTCGCCTGACGTGTTTTTCCTACGGCCTGGCAAATGTTTCGGCGTTGTATGGGTTGTAGGGGGGACTTTCCCCAACAGTTTTTACAAGGCGCCGTTGGCGCACATCGAATCATAAAGAAATGGCGATTTTTTTTTGTCCGGGATATACAGAGTTTTGACAGTTTTTCGCCTGACGTGTTTTTCCTACGGCCTGGCAAATGTTTCGGCGTTGTATGGGGTGTGGGGGAGACCCTCTCCAACAGTTTTTACAAGGCGCCGTTGGCGCACATCGAATCATAAAGAAATGGCGATTTTTTTTTGTCCGGGATATACAGATTTTTGACGGTTTTTCGCCTGTAGTTTATTTCCTACGGCCTGGCAAATGTTTCGGCGTTGTATGGGTTGTAGGGGGGACCCTCCCCAACAGTTTTTACAAGGCGCCGTTGGCGCACATCGAATCATAAAGAAATGGCGATTTTTTTTTGTCCGGGATATACAGAGTTTTGACGGTTTTTCGCCTGTAGTTTATTTCCTACGGCCTGGCAAATGTTTCGGCGTTGTATGGGTTGTAGGGGGGACCCTCCCCAACAGTTTTTACAAGGCGCCGTTGGCGCACATCGAATCATAAAGAAATGGCGATTTTTTTTTTCCGGGATATACAGAGTTTTGACGGTTTTTCGCCTGTAGTTTATTTCCTACGGCCTGGCAAATGTTTCGGCGTTGTATGGGGTGTGGGGGAGACCCTCTCCAACAGTTTTTACAAGGCGCCGTTGGCGCACATCGAATCATAAAGAAATGGCGATTTTTTTTTGTCCGGGATATACAGATTTTTGACGGTTTTTCGCCTGTAGTTTATTTCCTACGGCCTGGCAAATGTTTCGGCGTTGTATGGGTTGTAGGGGGGACCCTCCCCAACAGTTTTTACAAGGCGCCGTTGGCGCACATCGAATCATAAAGAAATGGCGATTTTTTTTTGTCCGGGATATACAGAGTTTTGACGGTTTTTCGCCTGTAGTTTATTTCCTACGGCCTGGCAAATGTTTCGGCGTTGTATGGGTTGTAGGGGGGGCCCTCCCCAACAGTTTTTACAAGGCGCCGTTGGCGCACATCGAATCATAAAGAAATGGCGATTTTTTTTTGTCCGGGATATACAGAGTTTTGACGGTTTTTCGCCTGTAGTTTATTTCCTACGGCCTGGCAAATGTTTCGGCGTTGTATGAGTTGTAGGGGGGACCCTCCCCAACAGTTTTTACAAGGCGCCGTTGGCGCACATCGAATCATAAAGAAATGGCGATTTTTTTTTGTCCGGGATATACAGAGTTTTGACAGTTTTTCGCCTGTCGTGTTTTTCCTACGGCCTGGCAAATGTTTCGGCGTTGTATGGGTTGTAGGGGGGACCCTCCCCAACAGTTTTTACAAGGCGCCGTTGGCGCACATCGAATCATAAAGAAATGGCGATTTTTTTTTGTCCGGGATATACAGAGTTTTGACGGTTTTTCGCCTGTAGTTTATTTCCTACGGCCTGGCAAATGTTTCGGCGTTGTATGGGTTGTAGGGGGGACCCTCCCCAACAGTTTTTACAAGGCGCCGTTGGCGCACATCGAATCATAAAGAAATGGCGATTTTTTTTTGTCCGGGATATACAGAGTTTTGACAGTTTTTCGCCTGTCGTGTTTTTCCTACGGCCTGGCAATGTTTCGGCGTTGTATGGGTTGTAGGGGGGACCCTCCCCAACAGTTTTTACAAGGCGCCGTTGGCGCACATCGAATCATAAAGAAATGGCGATTTTTTTTTGTCCGGGATATACAGAGTTTTGACAGTTTTTCGCCTGACGTGTTTTTCCTACGGCCTGGCAAATGTTTCGGCGTTGTATGGGTTGTAGGGGGGACCCTCCCCAACAGTTTTTACAAGGCGCCGTTGGCGCACATCGAATCATAAAGAAATGGCGATTTTTTTTTGTCCGGGATATACAGAGTTTTGACAGTTTTTCGCCTGACGTGTTTTTCCTACGGCCTGGCAAATGTTTCGGCGTTGTATGGGTTGTAGGGGGAGACCCTCTCCAACAGTTTTTACAAGGCGCCGTTGGCGCACATCTAATCATAAAGAAATGGCGATTTTTTTTTGTCCGGGATATACAGAGTTTTGACAGTTTTTCGCCTGACGTGTTTTTCCTACGGCCTGGCAAATGTTTCGGCGTTGTATGGGTTGTAGGGGGGACCCTCCCCAACAGTTTTTACAAGGCGCCGTTGGCGCACATCGAATCATAAAGAAATGGCGATTTTTTTTTGTCCGGGATATACAGAGTTTTGACAGTTTTTCGCCTGACGTGTTTTTCCTACGGCCTGGCAAATGTTTCGGCGTTGTATGGGTTGTAGGGGGGACCCTCCCCAACAGTTTTTACAAGGCGCCGTTGGCGCACATCGAATCATAAAGAAATGGCGATTTTTTTTTGTCCGGGATATACAGAGTTTTGACGGTTTTTCGCCTGTAGTTTATTTCCTACGGCCTGGCAAATGTTTCGGCGTTGTATGGGTTGTAGGGGGGACCCTCCCCAACAGTTTTTACAAGGCGCCGTTGGCGCACATCGAATCATAAAGAAATGGCGATTTTTTTTGTCCGGGATATACAGAGTTTTGACAGTTTTTCGCCTGTCGTGTTTTTCCTACGGCCTGGCAAATGTTTCGGCGTTGTATGGGTTGTAGGGGGGACCCTCCCCAACAGTTTTTACAAGGCGCCGTTGGCGCACATCGAATCATAAAGAAATGGCGATTTTTTTTTGTCCGGGATATACAGAGTTTTGACAGTTTTTCGCCTGACGTGTTTTTCCTACGGCCTGGCAAATGTTTCGGCGTTGTATGGGTTGTAGGGGGGACCCTCCCCAACAGTTTTTACAAGGCGCCGTTGGCGCACATCGAATCATAAAGAAATGGCGATTTTTTTTTGTCCGGGATATACAGATTTTTGACGGTTTTTCGCCTGTAGTTTATTTCCTACGGCCTGGCAAATGTTTCGGCGTTGTATGGGTTGTAGGGGGGACCCTCCCCAACAGTTTTTACAAGGCGCCGTTGGCGCACATCGAATCATAAAGAAATGGCGATTTTTTTTTGTCCGGGATATACAGAGTTTTGACGGTTTTTCGCCTGTAGTTTATTTCCTACGGCCTGGCAAATGTTTCGGCGTTGTATGGGTTGTAGGGGGGACCCTCCCCAACAGTTTTTACAAGGCGCCGTTGGCGCACATCGAATCATAAAGAAATGGCGATTTTTTTTTGTCCGGGATATACAGAGTTTTGACAGTTTTTCGCCTGACGTGTTTTTCCTACGGCCTGGCAAATGTTTCGGCGTTGTATGGGGTGTGGGGGAGACCCTCTCCAACAGTTTTTACAAGGCGCCGTTGGCGCACATCGAATCATAAAGAAATGGCGATTTTTTTTTGTCCGGGATATACAGAGTTTTGACAGTTTTTCGCCTGACGTGTTTTTCCTACGGCCTGGCAAATGTTTCGGCGTTGTATGGGTTGTAGGGGGGACCCTCCCCAACAGTTTTTACAAGGCGCCGTTGGCGCACATCGAATCATAAAGAAATGGCGATTTTTTTTTGTCCGGGATATACAGATTTTTGACGGTTTTTCGCCTGTAGTTTATTTCCTACGGCCTGGCAAATGTTTCGGCGTTGTATGGGTTGTAGGGGGGACCCTCCCCAACAGTTTTTACAAGGCGCCGTTGGCGCACATCGAATCATAAAGAAATGGCGATTTTTTTTTGTCCGGGATATACAGAGTTTTGACGGTTTTTCGCCTGTAGTTTATTTCCTACGGCCTGGCAAATGTTTCGGCGTTGTATGGGTTGTAGGGGGGACCCTCCCCAACAGTTTTTACAAGGCGCCGTTGGCGCACATCGAATCATAAAGAAATGGCGATTTTTTTTTGTCCGGGATATACAGAGTTTTGACAGTTTTTCGCCTGACGTGTTTTTCCTACGGCCTGGCAAATGTTTCGGCGTTGTATGGGGTGTGGGGGAGACCCTCTCCAATAGTTTTTACAAGGCGCCGTTGGCGCACATCGAATCATAAAGAAATGGCGATTTTTTTTTGTCCGGGATATACAGAGTTTTGACAGTTTTTCGCCTGTCGTGTTTTTCCTACGGCCTGGCAAATGTTTCGGCGTTGTATGGGGTGTGGGGGAGACCCTCTCCAATAGTTTTTACAAGGCGCCGTTGGCGCACATCGAATCATAAAGAAATGGCGATTTTTTTTTGTCCGGGATATACAGAGTTTTGACGGTTTTTCGCCTGTAGTTTATTTCCTACGGCCTGGCAAATGTTTCGGCGTTGTATGGGGTGTGGGGGAGACCCTCTCCAACAGTTTTTACAAGGCGCCGTTGGCGCACATCGAATCATAAAGAAATGGCGATTTTTTTTTGTCCGGGATATACAGAGTTTTGACGGTTTTTCGCCTGTAGTTTATTTCCTACGGCCTGGCAAATGTTTCGGCGTTGTATGGGTTGTAGGGGGGACCCTCCCCAACAGTTTTTACAAGGCGCCGTTGGCGCACATCGAATCATAAAGAAATGGCGATTTTTTTTTGTCCGGGATATACAGAGTTTTGACAGTTTTTCGCCTGTCGTGTTTTTCCTACGGCCTGGCAAATGTTTCGGCGTTGTATGGGTTGTAGGGGGGACCCTCCCCAACAGTTTTTACAAGGCGCCGTTGGCGCACATCGAATCATAAAGAAATGGCGATTTTTTTTTGTCCGGGATATACAGAGTTTTGACGGTTTTTCGCCTGTAGTTTATTTCCTACGGCCTGGCAAATGTTTCGGCGTTGTATGGGTTGTAGGGGGGACCCTCCCCAACAGTTTTTACAAGGCGCCGTTGGCGCACATCGAATCATAAAGAAATGGCGATTTTTTTTTGTCCGGGATATACAGAGTTTTGACGGTTTTTCGCCTGTAGTTTATTTCCTACGGCCTGGCAAATGTTTCGGCGTTGTATGGGGTGTGGGGGAGACCCTCCCCAACAGTTTTTACAAGGCGCCGTTGGCGCACATCGAATCATAAAGAAATGGCGATTTTTTTTTGTCCGGGATATACAGAGTTTTGACGGTTTTTCGCCTGTAGTTTATTTCCTACGGCCTGGCAAATGTTTCGGCGTTGTATGGGTTGTAGGGGGGACCCTCCCCAACAGTTTTTACAAGGCGCCGTTGGCGCACATCGAATCATAAAGAAATGGCGATTTTTTTTTGTCCGGGATATACAGAGTTTTGACAGTTTTTCGCCTGTAGTTTATTTCCTACGGCCTGGCAAATGTTTCGGCGTTGTATGGGGTGTGGGGGAGACCCTCTCCAACAGTTTTTACAAGGCGCCGTTGGCGCACATCGAATCATAAAGAAATGGCGATTTTTTTTTGTCCGGGATATACAGAGTTTTGACGGTTTTTCGCCTGTAGTTTATTTCCTACGGCCTGGCAAATGTTTCGGCGTTGTATGGGGTGTGGGGGAGACCCTCTCCAATAGTTTTTACAAGGCGCCGTTGGCGCACATCGAATCATAAAGAAATGGCGATTTTTTTTTGTCCGGGATATACAGAGTTTTGACGGTTTTTCGCCTGTAGTTTATTTCCTACGGCCTGGCAAATGTTTCGGCGTTGTATGGGGTGTGGGGGAAACCCTCTCCAACAGTTTTTACAAGGCGCCGTTGGCGCACATCGAATCATAAAGAAATGGCGATTTTTTTTTGTCCGGGATATACAGATTTTTGACGGTTTTTCGCCTGTAGTTTATTTCCTACGGCCTGGCAAATGTTTCGGCGTTGTATGGGGTGTGGGAGAGACCCTCTCCAACAGTTTTTACAAGGCGCCGTTGGCGCACATCGAATCATAAAGAAATGGCGATTTTTTTTTGTCCGGGATATACAGAGTTTTGACAGTTTTTCGCCTGACGTGTTTTTCCTACGGCCTGGCAAATGTTTCGGCGTTGTATGGGTTGTAGGGGGGACCCTCCCCAACAGTTTTTACAAGGCGCCGTTGGCGCACATCGAATCATAAAGAAATGGCGATTTTTTTTTGTCCGGGATATACAGAGTTTTGACGGTTTTTCGCCTGTAGTTTATTTCCTACGGCCTGGCAAATGTTTCGGCGTTGTATGGGTTGTAGGGGGGACCCTCCCCAACAGTTTTTACAAGGCGCCGTTGGCGCACATCGAATCATAAAGAAATGGCGATTTTTTTTTGTCCGGGATATACAGAGTTTTGACAGTTTTTCGCCTGTCGTGTTTTTCCTACGGCCTGGCAAATGTTTCGGCGTTGTATGGGTTGTAGGGGGGACCCTCCCCAACAGTTTTTACAAGGCGCCGTTGGCGCACATCGAATCATAAAGAAATGGCGATTTTTTTTTGTCCGGGATATACAGAGTTTTGACAGTTTTTCGCCTGTCGTGTTTTTCCTACGGCCTGGCAAATGTTTCGGCGTTGTATGGGGTGTGGGGGAGACCCTCTCCAATAGTTTTTACAAGGCGCCGTTGGCGCACATCGAATCATAAAGAAATGGCGATTTTTTTTTGTCCGGGATATACAGAGTTTTGACAGTTTTTCGCCTGACGTGTTTTTCCTACGGCCTGGCAAATGTTTCGGCGTTGTATGGGTTGTAGGGGGGACCCTCCCCAACAGTTTTTACAAGGCGCCGTTGGCGCACATCGAATCATAAAGAAATGGCGATTTTTTTTTGTCCGGGATATACAGAGTTTTGACAGTTTTTCGCCTGTCGTGTTTTTCCTACGGCCTGGCAAATGTTTCGGCGTTGTATGGGTTGTAGGGGGGACCCTCCCCAACAGTTTTTACAAGGCGCCGTTGGCGCACATCGAATCATAAAGAAATGGCGATTTTTTTTTGTCCGGGATATACAGAGTTTTGACAGTTTTTCGCCTGACGTGTTTTTCCTACGGCCTGGCAAATGTTTCGGCGTTGTATGGGGTGTGGGGGAGACCCTCTCCAACAGTTTTTACAAGGCGCCGTTGGCGCACATCGAATCATAAAGAAATGGCGATTTTTTTTTGTCCGGGATATACAGAGTTTTGACAGTTTTTCGCCTGTCGTGTTTTTCCTACGGCCTGGCAAATGTTTCGGCGTTGTATGGGGTGTGGGGGAGACCCTCTCCAACAGTTTTTACAAGGCGCCGTTGGCGCACATCGAATCATAAAGAAATGGCGATTTTTTTTTGTCCGGGATATACAGAGTTTTGACAGTTTTTCGCCTGTCGTGTTTTTCCTACGGCCTGGCAAATGTTTCGGCGTTGTATGGGTTGTAGGGGGGACCCTCCCCAACAGTTTTTACAAGGCGCCGTTGGCGCACATCGAATCATAAAGAAATGGCGATTTTTTTTTGTCCGGGATATACAGAGTTTTGACGGTTTTTCGCCTGTAGTTTATTTCCTACGGCCTGGCAAATGTTTCGGCGTTGTATGGGTTGTAGGGGGGACCCTCCCCAACAGTTTTTACAAGGCGCCGTTGGCGCACATCGAATCATAAAGAAATGGCGATTTTTTTTTGTCCGGGATATACAGAGTTTTGACGGTTTTTCGCCTGTAGTTTATTTCCTACGGCCTGGCAAATGTTTCGGCGTTGTATGGGGTGTGGGGGAGACCCTCCCCAACAGTTTTTACAAGGCGCCGTTGGCGCACATCGAATCATAAAGAAATGGCGATTTTTTTTTGTCCGGGATATACAGAGTTTTGACAGTTTTTCGCCTGACGTGTTTTTCCTACGGCCTGGCAAATGTTTCGGCGTTGTATGGGTTGTAGGGGGGACCCTCCCCAACAGTTTTTACAAGGCGCCGTTGGCGCACATCGAATCATAAAGAAATGGCGATTTTTTTTTGTCCGGGATATACAGAGTTTTGACAGTTTTTCGCCTGACGTGTTTTTCCTACGGCCTGGCAAATGTTTCGGCGTTGTATGGGGTGTGGGGGAGACCCTCTCCAACAGTTTTTACAAGGCGCCGTTGGCGCACATCGAATCATAAAGAAATGGCGATTTTTTTTTGTCCGGGATATACAGAGTTTTGACAGTTTTTCGCCTGACGTGTTTTTCCTACTGCCTGGCAAATGTTTCGGCGTTGTATGGGTTGTAGGGGGGACCCTCCCCAACAGTTTTTACAAGGCGCCGTTGGCGCACATCGAATCATAAAGAAATGGCGATTTTTTTTTGTCCGGGATATACAGAGTTTTGACAGTTTTTCGCCTGACGTGTTTTTCCTACGGCCTGGCAAATGTTTCGGCGTTGTATGGGTTGTAGGGGGGACCCTCCCCAACAGTTTTTACAAGGCGCCGTTGGCGCACATCGAATCATAAAGAAATGGCGATTTTTTTTTGTCCGGGATATACAGAGTTTTGACGGTTTTTCGCCTGTAGTTTATTTCCTACGGCCTGGCAAATGTTTCGGCGTTGTATGGGTTGTAGGGGGGACCCTCCCCAACAGTTTTTACAAGGCGCCGTTGGCGCACATCGAATCATAAAGAAATGGCGATTTTTTTTTGTCCGGGATATACAGAGTTTTGACGGTTTTTCGCCTGTAGTTTATTTCCTACGGCCTGGCAAATGTTTCGGCGTTGTATGGGGTGTGGGGGAGACCCTCTCCAACAGTTTTTACAAGGCGCCGTTGGCGCACATCGAATCATAAAGAAATGGCGATTTTTTTTTGTCCGGGATATACAGAGTTTTGACAGTTTTTCGCCTGTAGTTTATTTCCTACGGCCTGGCAAATGTTTCGGCGTTGTATGGGGTGTGGGGGAGACCCTCTCCAACAGTTTTTACAAGGCGCCGTTGGCGCACATCGAATCATAAAGAAATGGCGATTTTTTTTTGTCCGGGATATACAGAGTTTTGACAGTTTTTCGCCTGACGTGTTTTTCCTACGGCCTGGCAAATGTTTCGGCGTTGTATGGGTTGTAGGGGGGACCCTCCCCAACAGTTTTTACAAGGCGCCGTTGGCGCACATCGAATCATAAAGAAATGGCGATTTTTTTTTGTCCGGGATATACAGAGTTTTGACAGTTTTTCGCCTGTAGTTTATTTCCTACGGCCTGGCAAATGTTTCGGCGTTGTATGGGGTGTGGGGGAGACCCTCTCCAACAGTTTTTACAAGGCGCCGTTGGCGCACATCGAATCATAAAGAAATGGCGATTTTTTTTTGTCCGGGATATACAGATTTTTGACGGTTTTTCGCCTGTAGTTTATTTCCTACGGCCTGGCAAATGTTTCGGCGTTGTATGGGTTGTAGCTGGGACCCTCCCCAACAGTTTTTACAAGGCGCCGTTGGCGCACATCGAATCATAAAGAAATGGCGATTTTTTTTTGTCCGGGATATACAGAGTTTTGACGGTTTTTCGCCTGTAGTTTATTTCCTACGGCCTGGCAAATGTTTCGGCGTTGTATGGGTTGTAGGGGGGACCCTCCCCAACAGTTTTTACAAGGCGCCGTTGGCGCACATCGAATCATAAAGAAATGGCGATTTTTTTTTGTCCGGGATATACAGAGTTTTGACGGTTTTTCGCCTGTAGTTTATTTCCTACGGCCTGGCAAATGTTTCGGCGTTGTATGGGTTGTAGGGGGGACCCTCCCCAACAGTTTTTACAAGGCGCCGTTGGCGCACATCGAATCATAAAGAAATGGCGATTTTTTTTTGTCCGGGATATACAGAGTTTTGACAGTTTTTCGCCTGTCGTGTTTTTCCTACGGCCTGGCAAATGTTTCGGCGTTGTATGGGTTGTAGGGGGGACCCTCCCCAACAGTTTTTACAAGGCGCCGTTGGCGCACATCGAATCATAAAGAAATGGCGATTTTTTTTTGTCCGGGATATACAGAGTTTTGACAGTTTTTCGCCTGACGTGTTTTTCCTACGGCCTGGCAAATGTTTCGGCGTTGTACGGGTTGTAGGGGGGACCCTCCCCAACAGTTTTTACAAGGCGCCGTTGGCGCACATCGAATCATAAAGAAATGGCGATTTTTTTTTGTCCGGGATATACAGAGTTTTGACAGTTTTTCGCCTGACGTGTTTTTCCTACGGCCTGGCAAATGTTTCGGCGTTGTATGGGTTGTAGGGGGAGACCCTCTCCAACAGTTTTTACAAGGCGCCGTTGGCGCACATCGAATCATAAAGAAATGGCGATTTTTTTTTGTCCGGGATATACAGAGTTTTGACAGTTTTTCGCCTGACGTGTTTTTCCTACGGCCTGGCAAATGTTTCGGCGTTGTATGGGTTGTAGGGGGGACCCTCCCCAACAGTTTTTACAATTTTACAAGGCGCCGTTGGCGCACATCGAATCATAAAGAAATGGCGATTTTTTTTTGTCCGGGATATACAGAGTTTTGACAGTTTTTCGCCTGACGTGTTTTTCCTACGGCCTGGCAAATGTTTCGGCGTTGTATGGGTTGTAGGGGGGACCCTCCCCAACAGTTTTTACAAGGCGCCGTTGGCGCACATCGAATCATAAAGAAATGGCGATTTTTTTTTGTCCGGGATATACAGAGTTTTGACGGTTTTTCGCCTGTAGTTTATTTCCTACGGCCTGGCAAATGTTTCGGCGTTGTATGGGTTGTAGGGGGGACCCTCCCCAACAGTTTTTACAAGGCGCCGTTGGCGCACATCGAATCATAAAGAAATGGCGATTTTTTTTTGTCCGGGATATACAGAGTTTTGACAGTTTTTCGCCTGTCGTGTTTTTCCTACGGCCTGGCAAATGTTTCGGCGTTGTATGGGTTGTAGGGGGGACCCTCCCCAACAGTTTTTACAAGGCGCCGTTGGCGCACATCGAATCATAAAGAAATGGCGATTTTTTTTTGTCCGGGATATACAGAGTTTTGACAGTTTTTCGCCTGACGTGTTTTTCCTACGGCCTGGCAAATGTTTCGGCGTTGTATGGGTTGTAGGGGGGACCCTCCCCAACAGTTTTTACAAGGCGCCGTTGGCGCACATCGAATCATAAAGAAATGGCGATTTTTTTTTGTCCGGGATATACAGATTTTTGACGGTTTTTCGCCTGTAGTTTATTTCCTACGGCCTGGCAAATGTTTCGGCGTTGTATGGGTTGTAGGGGGGACCCTCCCCAACAGTTTTTACAAGGCGCCGTTGGCGCACATCGAATCATAAAGAAATGGCGATTTTTTTTTGTCCGGGATATACAGAGTTTTGACGGTTTTTCGCCTGTAGTTTATTTCCTACGGCCTGGCAAATGTTTCGGCGTTGTATGGGTTGTAGGGGGGACCCTCCCCAACAGTTTTTACAAGGCGCCGTTGGCGCACATCGAATCATAAAGAAATGGCGATTTTTTTTTGTCCGGGATATACAGAGTTTTGACAGTTTTTCGCCTGACGTGTTTTTCCTACGGCCTGGCAAATGTTTCGGCGTTGTATGGGGTGTGGGGGAGACCCTCTCCAACAGTTTTTACAAGGCGCCGTTGGCGCACATCGAATCATAAAGAAATGGCGATTTTTTTTTGTCCGGGATATACAGAGTTTTGACAGTTTTTCGCCTGACGTGTTTTTCCTACGGCCTGGCAAATGTTTCGGCGTTGTATGGGTTGTAGGGGGGACCCTCCCCAACAGTTTTTACAAGGCGCCGTTGGCGCACATCGAATCATAAAGAAATGGCGATTTTTTTTTGTCCGGGATATACAGATTTTTGACGGTTTTTCGCCTGTAGTTTATTTCCTACGGCCTGGCAAATGTTTCGGCGTTGTATGGGTTGTAGGGGGGACCCTCCCCAACAGTTTTTACAAGGCGCCGTTGGCGCACATCGAATCATAAAGAAATGGCGATTTTTTTTTGTCCGGGATATACAGAGTTTTGACGGTTTTTCGCCTGTAGTTTATTTCCTACGGCCTGGCAAATGTTTCGGCGTTGTATGGGTTGTAGGGGGGACCCTCCCCAACAGTTTTTACAAGGCGCCGTTGGCGCACATCGAATCATAAAGAAATGGCGATTTTTTTTTGTCCGGGATATACAGAGTTTTGACAGTTTTTCGCCTGACGTGTTTTTCCTACGGCCTGGCAAATGTTTCGGCGTTGTATGGGGTGTGGGGGAGACCCTCTCCAATAGTTTTTACAAGGCGCCGTTGGCGCACATCGAATCATAAAGAAATGGCGATTTTTTTTTGTCCGGGATATACAGAGTTTTGACAGTTTTTCGCCTGTCGTGTTTTTCCTACGGCCTGGCAAATGTTTCGGCGTTGTATGGGGTGTGGGGGAGACCCTCTCCAATAGTTTTTACAAGGCGCCGTTGGCGCACATCGAATCATAAAGAAATGGCGATTTTTTTTTGTCCGGGATATACAGAGTTTTGACGGTTTTTCGCCTGTAGTTTATTTCCTACGGCCTGGCAAATGTTTCGGCGTTGTATGGGGTGTGGGGGAGACCCTCTCCAACAGTTTTTACAAGGCGCCGTTGGCGCACATCGAATCATAAAGAAATGGCGATTTTTTTTTGTCCGGGATATACAGAGTTTTGACGGTTTTTCGCCTGTAGTTTATTTCCTACGGCCTGGCAAATGTTTCGGCGTTGTATGGGTTGTAGGGGGGACCCTCCCCAACAGTTTTTACAAGGCGCCGTTGGCGCACATCGAATCATAAAGAAATGGCGATTTTTTTTTGTCCGGGATATACAGAGTTTTGACAGTTTTTCGCCTGTCGTGTTTTTCCTACGGCCTGGCAAATGTTTCGGCGTTGTATGGGTTGTAGGGGGGACCCTCCCCAACAGTTTTTACAAGGCGCCGTTGGCGCACATCGAATCATAAAGAAATGGCGATTTTTTTTTGTCCGGGATATACAGAGTTTTGACGGTTTTTCGCCTGTAGTTTATTTCCTACGGCCTGGCAAATGTTTCGGCGTTGTATGGGTTGTAGGGGGGACCCTCCCCAACAGTTTTTACAAGGCGCCGTTGGCGCACATCGAATCATAAAGAAATGGCGATTTTTTTTTGTCCGGGATATACAGAGTTTTGACGGTTTTTCGCCTGTAGTTTATTTCCTACGGCCTGGCAAATGTTTCGGCGTTGTATGGGGTGTGGGGGAGACCCTCCCCAACAGTTTTTACAAGGCGCCGTTGGCGCACATCGAATCATAAAGAAATGGCGATTTTTTTTTGTCCGGGATATACAGAGTTTTGACGGTTTTTCGCCTGTAGTTTATTTCCTACGGCCTGGCAAATGTTTCGGCGTTGTATGGGTTGTAGGGGGGACCCTCCCCAACAGTTTTTACAAGGCGCCGTTGGCGCACATCGAATCATAAAGAAATGGCGATTTTTTTTTGTCCGGGATATACAGAGTTTTGACAGTTTTTCGCCTGTAGTTTATTTCCTACGGCCTGGCAAATGTTTCGGCGTTGTATGGGGTGTGGGGGAGACCCTCTCCAACAGTTTTTACAAGGCGCCGTTGGCGCACATCGAATCATAAAGAAATGGCGATTTTTTTTTGTCCGGGATATACAGAGTTTTGACGGTTTTTCGCCTGTAGTTTATTTCCTACGGCCTGGCAAATGTTTCGGCGTTGTATGGGGTGTGGGGGAGACCCTCTCCAATAGTTTTTACAAGGCGCCGTTGGCGCACATCGAATCATAAAGAAATGGCGATTTTTTTTTGTCCGGGATATACAGAGTTTTGACGGTTTTTCGCCTGTAGTTTATTTCCTACGGCCTGGCAAATGTTTCGGCGTTGTATGGGGTGTGGGGGAAACCCTCTCCAACAGTTTTTACAAGGCGCCGTTGGCGCACATCGAATCATAAAGAAATGGCGATTTTTTTTTGTCCGGGATATACAGATTTTTGACGGTTTTTCGCCTGTAGTTTATTTCCTACGGCCTGGCAAATGTTTCGGCGTTGTATGGGGTGTGGGGGAGACCCTCTCCAACAGTTTTTACAAGGCGCCGTTGGCGCACATCGAATCATAAAGAAATGGCGATTTTTTTTTGTCCGGGATATACAGAGTTTTGACAGTTTTTCGCCTGACGTGTTTTTCCTATGGCCTGGCAAATGTTTCGGCGTTGTATGGGTTGTAGGGGGGACCCTCCCCAACAGTTTTTACAAGGCGCCGTTGGCGCACATCGAATCATAAAGAAATGGCGATTTTTTTTTGTCCGGGATATACAGAGTTTTGACGGTTTTTCGCCTGTAGTTTATTTCCTACGGCCTGGCAAATGTTTCGGCGTTGTATGGGTTGTAGGGGGGACCCTCCCCAACAGTTTTTACAAGGCGCCGTTGGCGCACATCGAATCATAAAGAAATGGCGATTTTTTTTTGTCCGGGATATACAGAGTTTTGACAGTTTTTCGCCTGTCGTGTTTTTCCTACGGCCTGGCAAATGTTTCGGCGTTGTATGGGTTGTAGGGGGGACCCTCCCCAACAGTTTTTACAAGGCGCCGTTGGCGCACATCGAATCATAAAGAAATGGCGATTTTTTTTTGTCCGGGATATACAGAGTTTTGACAGTTTTTCGCCTGACGTGTTTTTCCTACGGCCTGGCAAATGTTTCGGCGTTGTATGGGTTGTAGGGGGGACCCTCCCCAACAGTTTTTACAAGGCGCCGTTGGCGCACATCGAATCATAAAGAAATGGCGATTTTTTTTTGTCCGGGATATACAGATTTTTGACGGTTTTTCGCCTGTAGTTTATTTCCTACGGCCTGGCAAATGTTTCGGCGTTGTATGGGTTGTAGGGGGGACCCTCCCCAACAGTTTTTACAAGGCGCCGTTGGCGCACATCGAATCATAAAGAAATGGCGATTTTTTTTTGTCCGGGATATACAGAGTTTTGACGGTTTTTCGCCTGTAGTTTATTTCCTACGGCCTGGCAAATGTTTCGGCGTTGTATGGGGTGTGGGGGAGACCCTCTCCAACAGTTTTTACAAGGCGCCGTTGGCGCACATCGAATCATAAAGAAATGGCGATTTTTTTTTGTCCGGGATATACAGATTTTTGACGGTTTTTCGCCTGTAGTTTATTTCCTACGGCCTGGCAAATGTTTCGGCGTTGTATGGGGTGTGGGGGAGACCCTCTCCAACAGTTTTTACAAGGCGCCGTTGGCGCACATCGAATCATAAAGAAATGGCGATTTTTTTTTGTCCGGGATATACAGAGTTTTGACAGTTTTTCGCCTGTCGTGTTTTTCCTACGGCCTGGCAAATGTTTCGGCGTTGTATGGGGTGTGGGGGAGACCCTCTCCAATAGTTTTTACAAGGCGCCGTTGGCGCACATCGAATCATAAAGAAATGGCGATTTTTTTTTGTCCGGGATATACAGAGTTTTGACAGTTTTTCGCCTGACGTGTTTTTCCTACGGCCTGGCAAATGTTTCGGCGTTGTATGGGTTGTAGGGGGGACCCTCCCCAACAGTTTTTACAAGGCGCCGTTGGCGCACATCGAATCATAAAGAAATGGCGATTTTTTTTTGTCCGGGATATACAGAGTTTTGACAGTTTTTCGCCTGTCGTGTTTTTCCTACGGCCTGGCAAATGTTTCGGCGTTGTATGGGTTGTAGGGGGGACCCTCCCCAACAGTTTTTACAAGGCGCCGTTGGCGCACATCGAATCATAAAGAAATGGCGATTTTTTTTTGTCCGGGATATACAGAGTTTTGACAGTTTTTCGCCTGACGTGTTTTTCCTACGGCCTGGCAAATGTTTCGGCGTTGTATGGGTTGTAGGGGGGACCCTCCCCAACAGTTTTTACAAGGCGCCGTTGGCGCACATCGAATCATAAAGAAATGGCGATTTTTTTTTGTCCGGGATATACAGATTTTTGACGGTTTTTCGCCTGTAGTTTATTTCCTACGGCCTGGCAAATGTTTCGGCGTTGTATGGGTTGTAGGGGGGACCCTCCCCAACAGTTTTTACAAGGCGCCGTTGGCGCACATCGAATCATAAAGAAATGGCGATTTTTTTTTGTCCGGGATATACAGAGTTTTGACGGTTTTTCGCCTGTAGTTTATTTCCTACGGCCTGGCAAATGTTTCGGCGTTGTATGGGGTGTGGGGGAGACCCTCTCCAACAGTTTTTACAAGGCGCCGTTGGCGCACATCGAATCATAAAGAAATGGCGATTTTTTTTTGTCCGGGATATACAGATTTTTGACGGTTTTTCGCCTGTAGTTTATTTCCTACGGCCTGGCAAATGTTTCGGCGTTGTATGGGGTGTGGGGGAGACCCTCTCCAACAGTTTTTACAAGGCGCCGTTGGCGCACATCGAATCATAAAGAAATGGCGATTTTTTTTTGTCCGGGATATACAGAGTTTTGACAGTTTTTCGCCTGTCGTGTTTTTCCTACGGCCTGGCAAATGTTTCGGCGTTGTATGGGGTGTGGGGGAGACCCTCTCCAATAGTTTTTACAAGGCGCCGTTGGCGCACATCGAATCATAAAGAAATGGCGATTTTTTTTTGTCCGGGATATACAGAGTTTTGACAGTTTTTCGCCTGACGTGTTTTTCCTACGGCCTGGCAAATGTTTCGGCGTTGTATGGGTTGTAGGGGGGACCCTCCCCAACAGTTTTTACAAGGCGCCGTTGGCGCACATCGAATCATAAAGAAATGGCGATTTTTTTTTGTCCGGGATATACAGAGTTTTGACAGTTTTTCGCCTGTCGTGTTTTTCCTACGGCCTGGCAAATGTTTCGGCGTTGTATGGGTTGTAGGGGGGACCCTCCCCAACAGTTTTTACAAGGCGCCGTTGGCGCACATCGAATCATAAAGAAATGGCGATTTTTTTTTGTCCGGGATATACAGAGTTTTGACAGTTTTTCGCCTGACGTGTTTTTCCTACGGCCTGGCAAATGTTTCGGCGTTGTATGGGGTGTGGGGGAGACCCTCTCCAACAGTTTTTACAAGGCGCCGTTGGCGCACATCGAATCATAAAGAAATGGCGATTTTTTTTTGTCCGGGATATACAGAGTTTTGACAGTTTTTCGCCTGTCGTGTTTTTCCTACGGCCTGGCAAATGTTTCGGCGTTGTATGGGGTGTGGGGGAGACCCTCTCCAACAGTTTTTACAAGGCGCCGTTGGCGCACATCGAATCATAAAGAAATGGCGATTTTTTTTTGTCCGGGATATACAGAGTTTTGACAGTTTTTCGCCTGTCGTGTTTTTCCTACGGCCTGGCAAATGTTTCGGCGTTGTATGGGTTGTAGGGGGGACCCTCCCCAACAGTTTTTACAAGGCGCCGTTGGCGCACATCGAATCATAAAGAAATGGCGATTTTTTTTTGTCCGGGATATACAGAGTTTTGACAGTTTTTCGCCTGTCGTGTTTTTCCTACGGCCTGGCAAATGTTTCGGCGTTGTATGGGTTGTAGGGGGGACCCTCCCCAACAGTTTTTACAAGGCGCCGTTGGCGCACATCGAATCATAAAGAAATGGCGATTTTTTTTTGTCCGGGATATACAGATTTTTGACAGTTTTTCGCCTGTCGTGTTTTTCCTACGGCCTGGCAAATGTTTCGGCGTTGTATGGGTTGTAGGGGGGACCCTCCCCAACAGTTTTTACAAGGCGCCGTTGGCGCACATCGAATCATAAAGAAATGGCGATTTTTTTTTGTCCGGGATATACAGATTTTTGACGGTTTTTCGCCTGTAGTTTATTTCCTACGGCCTGGCAAATGTTTCGGCGTTGTATGGGGTGTGGGGGAGACCCTCTCCAACAGTTTTTACAAGGCGCCGTTGGCGCACATCGAATCATAAAGAAATGGCGATTTTTTTTTGTCCGGGATATACAGAGTTTTGACAGTTTTTCGCCTGTCGTGTTTTTCCTACGGCCTGGCAAATGTTTCGGCGTTGTATGGGTTGTAGGGGGGACCCTCCCCAACAGTTTTTACAAGGCGCCGTTGGCGCACATCGAATCATAAAGAAATGGCGATTTTTTTTTGTCCGGGATATACAGAGTTTTGACGGTTTTTCGCCTGTAGTTTATTTCCTACGGCCTGGCAAATGTTTCGGCGTTGTATGGGGTGTGGGGGAGACCCTCTCCAACAGTTTTTACAAGGCGCCGTTGGCGCACATCGAATCATAAAGAAATGGCGATTTTTTTTTGTCCGGGATATACAGAGTTTTGACAGTTTTTCGCCTGTCGTGTTTTTCCTACGGCCTGGCAAATGTTTCGGCGTTGTATGGGTTGTAGGGGGGACCCTCCCCAACAGTTTTTACAAGGCGCCGTTGGCGCACATCGAATCATAAAGAAATGGCGATTTTTTTTTGTCCGGGATATACAGATTTTTGACGGTTTTTCGCCTGTAGTTTATTTCCTACGGCCTGGCAAATGTTTCGGCGTTGTATGGGGTGTGGGGGAGACCTTCTTCAACAGTTTTTACAAGGCGCCGTTGGCGCACATCGAATCATAAAGAAATGGCGATTTTTTTTTGTCCGGGATATACAGAGTTTTGACAGTTTTTCGCCTGTCGTGTTTTTCCTACGGCCTGGCAAATGTTTCGGCGTTGTATGGGTTGTAGGGGGGACCCTCCCCAACAGTTTTTACAAGGCGCCGTTGGCGCACATCGAATCATAAAGAAATGGCGATTTTTTTTTGTCCGGGATATACAGAGTTTTGACAGTTTTTCGCCTGACGTGTTTTTCCTACGGCCTGGCAAATGTTTCGGCGTTGTATGGGTTGTAGGGGGGACCCTCCCCAACAGTTTTTACAAGGCGCCGTTGGCGCACATCGAATCATAAAGAAATGGCGATTTTTTTTTGTCCGGGATATACAGAGTTTTGACAGTTTTTCGCCTGTCGTGTTTTTCCTACGGCCTGGCAAATGTTTCGGCGTTGTATGGGTTGTAGGGGGGACCCTCCCCAACAGTTTTTACAAGGCGCCGTTGGCGCACATCGAATCATAAAGAAATGGCGATTTTTTTTTGTCCGGGATATACAGAGTTTTGACAGTTTTTCGCCTGTCGTGTTTTTCCTACGGCCTGGCAAATGTTTCGGCGTTGTATGGGTTGTAGGGGGGACCCTCCCCAACAGTTTTTACAAGGCGCCGTTGGCGCACATCGAATCATAAAGAAATGGCGATTTTTTTTTGTCCGGGATATACAGAGTTTTGACAGTTTTTCGCCTGTCGTGTTTTTCCTACGGCCTGGCAAATGTTTCGGCGTTGTATGGGTTGTAGGGGGGACCCTCCCCAACAGTTTTTACAAGGCGCCGTTGGCGCACATCGAATCATAAAGAAATGGCGATTTTTTTTTGTCCGGGATATACAGAGTTTTGACAGTTTTTCGCCTGTCGTGTTTTTCCTACGGCCTGGCAAATGTTTCGGCGTTGTATGGGTTGTAGGGGGGACCCTCCCCAACAGTTTTTACAAGGCGCCGTTGGCGCACATCGAATCATAAACAAATGGCGATTTTTTTTTGTCCGGGATATACAGAGTTTTGACGGTTTTTCGCCTGTAGTTTATTTCCTACGGCCTGGCAAATGTTTCGGCGTTGTATGGGGTGTGGGGGAGACCCTCTCCAACAGTTTTTACAAGGCGCCGTTGGCGCACATCGAATCATAAAGAAATGGCGATTTTTTTTTGTCCGGGATATACAGAGTTTTGACGGTTTTTCGCCTGTAGTTTATTTCCTACGGCCTGGCAAATGTTTCGGCGTTGTATGGGGTGTGGGGGAGACCCTCTCCAACAGTTTTTACAAGGCGCCGTTGGCGCACATCGAATCATAAAGAAATGGCGATTTTTTTTTGTCCGGGATATACAGATTTTTGACGGTTTTTCGCCTGTAGTTTATTTCCTACGGCCTGGCAAATGTTTCGGCGTTGTATGGGGTGTGGGGGAGACCCTCTCCAACAGTTTTTACAAGGCGCCGTTGGCGCACATCGAATCATAAAGAAATGGCGATTTTTTTTTGTCCGGGATATACAGAGTTTTGACAGTTTTTCGCCTGTCGTGTTTTTCCTACGGCCTGGCAAATATTTCGGCGTTGTATGGGGTGTGGGGGAGACCCTCTCCAATAGTTTTTACAAGGCGCCGTTGGCGCACATCGAATCATAAAGAAATGGCGTTTTTTTTTGTCCGGGATATACAGAGTTTTGACAGTTTTTCGCCTGTCGTGTTTTTCCTACGGCCTGGCAAATGTTTCGGCGTTGTATGGGGTGTGGGGGAGACCCTCTCCAATAGTTTTTACAAGGCGCCGTTGGCGCACATCGAATCATAAAGAAATGGCGATTTTTTTTTGTCCGGGATATACAGAGTTTTGACAGTTTTTCGCCTGACGTGTTTTTCCTACGGCCTGGCAAATGTTTCGGCGTTGTATGGGTTGTAGGGGGGACCCTCCCCAACAGTTTTTACAAGGCGCCGTTGGCGCACATCGAATCATAAAGAAATGGCGATTTTTTTTTGTCCGGGATATACAGAGTTTTGACGGTTTTTCGCCTGTAGTTTATTTCCTACGGCCTGGCAAATGTTTCGGCGTTGTATGGGGTGTGGGGGAGACCCTCTCCAACAGTTTTTACAAGGCGCCGTTGGCGCACATCGAATCATAAAGAAATGGCGATTTTTTTTTGTCCGGGATATACAGAGTTTTGACAGTTTTTCGCCTGTCGTGTTTTTCCTACGGCCTGGCAAATGTTTCGGCGTTGTATGGGTTGTAGGGGGGACCCTCCCCAACAGTTTTTACAAGGCGCCGTTGGCGCACATCGAATCATAAAGAAATGGCGATTTTTTTTTGTCCGGGATATACAGAGTTTTGACAGTTTTTCGCCTGTCGTGTTTTTCCTACGGCCTGGCAAATGTTTCGGCGTTGTATGGGTTGTAGGGGGGACCCTCCCCAACAGTTTTTACAAGGCGCCGTTGGCGCACATCGAATCATAAAGAAATGGCGATTTTTTTTTGTCCGGGATATACAGAGTTTTGACGGTTTTTCGCCTGTAGTTTATTTCCTACGGCCTGGCAAATGTTTCGGCGTTGTATGGGGTGTGGGGGAGACCCTCTCCAACAGTTTTTACAAGGCGCCGTTGGCGCACATCGAATCATAAAGAAATGGCGATTTTTTTTTGTCCGGGATATACAGAGTTTTGACGGTTTTTCGCCTGTAGTTTATTTCCTACGGCCTGGCAAATGTTTCGGCGTTGTATGGGGTGTGGGGGAGACCCTCTCCAACAGTTTTTACAAGGCGCCGTTGGCGCACATCGAATCATAAAGAAATGGCGATTTTTTTTTGTCCGGGATATACAGATTTTTGACGGTTTTTCGCCTGTAGTTTATTTCCTACGGCCTGGCAAATGTTTCGGCGTTGTATGGGGTGTGGGGGAGACCCTCTCCAACAGTTTTTACAAGGCGCCGTTGGCGCACATCGAATCATAAAGAAATGGCGATTTTTTTTTGTCCGGGATATACAGAGTTTTGACAGTTTTTCGCCTGTCGTGTTTTTCCTACGGCCTGGCAAATGTTTCGGCGTTGTATGGGGTGTGGGGGAGACCCTCTCCAATAGTTTTTACAAGGCGCCGTTGGCGCACATCGAATCATAAAGAAATGGCGATTTTTTTTTGTCCGGGATATACAGAGTTTTGACAGTTTTTCGCCTGTCGTGTTTTTCCTACGGCCTGGCAAATGTTTCGGCGTTGTATGGGGTGTGGGGGAGACCCTCTCCAATAGTTTTTACAAGGCGCCGTTGGCGCACATCGAATCATAAAGAAATGGCGATTTTTTTTTGTCCGGGATATACAGAGTTTTGACAGTTTTTCGCCTGACGTGTTTTTCCTACGGCCTGGCAAATGTTTCGGCGTTGTATGGGTTGTAGGGGGGACCCTCCCCAACAGTTTTTACAAGGCGCCGTTGGCGCACATCGAATCATAAAGAAATGGCGATTTTTTTTTGTCCGGGATATACAGAGTTTTGACGGTTTTTCGCCTGTAGTTTATTTCCTACGGCCTGGCAAATGTTTCGGCGTTGTATGGGGTGTGGGGGAGACCCTCTCCAACAGTTTTTACAAGGCGCCGTTGGCGCACATCGAATCATAAAGAAATGGCGATTTTTTTTTGTCCGGGATATACAGAGTTTTGACAGTTTTTCGCCTGTCGTGTTTTTCCTACGGCCTGGCAAATGTTTCGGCGTTGTATGGGTTGTAGGGGGGACCCTCCCCAACAGTTTTTACAAGGCGCCGTTGGCGCACATCGAATCATAAAGAAATGGCGATTTTTTTTTGTCCGGGATATACAGAGTTTTGACAGTTTTTCGCCTGTCGTGTTTTTCCTACGGCCTGGCAAATGTTTCGGCGTTGTATGGGTTGTAGGGGGGACCCTCCCCAACAGTTTTTACAAGGCGCCGTTGGCGCACATCGAATCATAAAGAAATGGCGATTTTTTTTTGTCCGGGATATACAGAGTTTTGACGGTTTTTCGCCTGTAGTTTATTTCCTACGGCCTGGCAAATGTTTCGGCGTTGTATGGGGTGTGGGGGAGACCCTCTCCAACAGTTTTTACAAGGCGCCGTTGGCGCACATCGAATCATAAAGAAATGGCGATTTTTTTTTGTCCGGGATATACAGAGTTTTGACAGTTTTTCGCCTGTCGTGTTTTTCCTACGGCCTGGCAAATGTTTCGGCGTTGTATGGGGTGTGGGGGAGACCCTCTCCAATAGTTTTTACAAGGCGCCGTTGGCGCACATCGAATCATAAAGAAATGGCGATTTTTTTTTGTCCGGGATATACAGAGTTTTGACAGTTTTTCGCCTGACGTGTTTTTCCTACGGCCTGGCAAATGTTTCGGCGTTGTATGGGGTGTGGGGGAGACCCTCTCCAATAGTTTTTACAAGGCGCCGTTGGCGCACATCGAATCATAAAGAAATGGCGATTTTTTTTTGTCCGGGATATACAGAGTTTTGACAGTTTTTCGCCTGTCGTGTTTTTCCTACGGCCTGGCAAATGTTTCGGCGTTGTATGGGGTGTGGGGGAGACCCTCTCCAATAGTTTTTACAAGGCGCCGTTGGCGCACATCGAATCATAAAGAAATGGCGATTTTTTTTTGTCCGGGATATACAGAGTTTTGACAGTTTTTCGCCTGTCGTGTTTTTCCTACGGCCTGGCAAATGTTTCGGCGTTGTATGGGGTGTGGGGGAGACCCTCTCCAATAGTTTTTACAAGGCGCCGTTGGCGCACATCGAATCATAAAGAAATGGCGATTTTTTTTTGTCCGGGATATACAGAGTTTTGACAGTTTTTCGCCTGACGTGTTTTTCCTACGGCCTGGCAAATGTTTCGGCGTTGTATGGGGTGTGGGGGAGACCCTCTCCAACAGTTTTTACAAGGCGCCGTTGGCGCACATCGAATCATAAAGAAATGGCGATTTTTTTTTGTCCGGGATATACAGATTTTTGACGGTTTTTCGCCTGTAGTTTATTTCCTACGGCCTGGCAAATGTTTCGGCGTTGTATGGGGTGTGGGGGAGACCCTCTCCAACAGTTTTTACAAGGCGCCGTTGGCGCACATCGAATCATAAAGAAATGGCGATTTTTTTTGTCCGGGATATACAGAGTTTTGACGGTTTTTCGCCTGTAGTTTATTTCCTACGGCCTGGCAAATGTTTCGGCGTTGTATGGGGTGTGGGGGAGACCCTCTCCAACAGTTTTTACAAGGCGCCGTTGGCGCACATCGAATCATAAAGAAATGGCGATTTTTTTTTGTCCGGGATATACAGAGTTTTGACAGTTTTTCGCCTGTCGTGTTTTTCCTACGGCCTGGCAAATGTTTCGGCGTTGTATGGGGTGTGGGGGAGACCCTCTCCAATAGTTTTTACAAGGCGCCGTTGGCGCACATCGAATCATAAAGAAATGGCGATTTTTTTTTGTCCGGGATATACAGAGTTTTGACAGTTTTTCGCCTGACGTGTTTTTCCTACGGCCTGGCAAATGTTTCGGCGTTGTATGGGGTGTGGGGGAGACCCTCTCCAACAGTTTTTACAAGGCGCCGTTGGCGCACATCGAATCATAAAGAAATGGCGATTTTTTTTTGTCCGGGATATACAGATTTTTGACGGTTTTTCGCCTGTAGTTTATTTCCTACGGCCTGGCAAATGTTTCGGCGTTGTATGGGGTGTGGGGGAGACCCTCTCCAACAGTTTTTACAAGGCGCCGTTGGCGCACATCGAATCATAAAGAAATGGCGATTTTTTTTTGTCCGGGATATACAGAGTTTTGACGGTTTTTCGCCTGTAGTTTATTTCCTACGGCCTGGCAAATGTTTCGGCGTTGTATGGGGTGTGGGGGAGACCCTCTCCAACAGTTTTTACAAGGCGCCGTTGGCGCACATCGAATCATAAAGAAATGGCGATTTTTTTTTGTCCGGGATATACAGAGTTTTGACGGTTTTTCGCCTGTCGTGTTTTTCCTACGGCCTGGCAAATGTTTCGGCGTTGTATGGGTTGTAGGGGGGACCCTCCCCAACAGTTTTTACAAGGCGCCGTTGGCGCACATCGAATCATAAAGAAATGGCGATTTTTTTTTGTCCGGGATATACAGAGTTTTGACAGTTTTTCGCCTGTCGTGTTTTTCCTACGGCCTGGCAAATGTTTCGGCGTTGTATGGGGTGTGGGGGAGACCCTCCCCAACAGTTTTTACAAGGCGCCGTTGGCGCACATCGAATCATAAAGAAATGGCGATTTTTTTTTGTCCGGGATATACAGAGTTTTGACGGTTTTTCGCCTGTAGTTTATTTCCTACGGCCTGGCAAATGTTTCGGCGTTGTATGGGGTGTGGGGGAGACCCTCTCCAACAGTTTTTACAAGGCGCCGTTGGCGCACATCGAATCATAAAGAAATGGCGATTTTTTTTTGTCCGGGATATACAGAGTTTTGACGGTTTTTCGCCTGTCGTGTTTTTCCTACGGCCTGGCAAATGTTTCGGCGTTGTATGGGTTGTAGGGGGGACCCTCCCCAACAGTTTTTACAAGGCGCCGTTGGCGCACATCGAATCATAAAGAAATGGCGATTTTTTTTTGTCCGGGATATACAGAGTTTTGACAGTTTTTCGCCTGTCGTGTTTTTCCTACGGCCTGGCAAATGTTTCGGCGTTGTATGGGGTGTGGGGGAGACCCTCCCCAACAGTTTTTACAAGGCGCCGTTGGCGCACATCGAATCATAAAGAAATGGCGATTTTTTTTTGTCCGGGATATACAGAGTTTTGACAGTTTTTCGCCTGACGTGTTTTTCCTACGGCCTGGCAAATGTTTCGGCGTTGTATGGGTTGTAGGGGGGACCCTCCCCAACAGTTTTTACAAGGCGCCGTTGGCGCACATCGAATCATAAAGAAATGGCGATTTTTTTTTGTCCGGGATATACAGAGTTTTGACGGTTTTTCGCCTGTAGTTTATTTCCTACGGCCTGGCAAATGTTTCGGCGTTGTATGGGTTGTAGGGGGGACCCTCCCCAACAGTTTTTACAAGGCGCCGTTGGCGCACATCGAATCATAAAGAAATGGCGATTTTTTTTGTCCGGGATATACAGAGTTTTGACAGTTTTTCGCCTGTCGTGTTTTTCCTACGGCCTGGCAAATGTTTCGGCGTTGTATGGGGTGTGGGGGAGACCCTCTCCAATAGTTTTTACAAGGCGCCGTTGGCGCACATCGAATCATAAAGAAATGGCGATTTTTTTTTGTCCGGGATATACAGAGTTTTGACGGTTTTTCGCCTGTAGTTTATTTCCTACGGCCTGGCAAATGTTTCGGCGTTGTATGGGTTGTAGGGGGGACCCTCCCCAACAGTTTTTACAAGGCGCCGTTGGCGCACATCGAATCATAAAGAAATGGCGATTTTTTTTTGTCCGGGATATACAGATTTTTGACGGTTTTTCGCCTGTAGTTTATTTCCTACGGCCTGGCAAATGTTTCGGCGTTGTATGGGTTGTAGGGGGGACCCTCCCCAACAGTTTTTACAAGGCGCCGTTGGCGCACATCGAATCATAAAGAAATGGCGATTTTTTTTTGTCCGGGATATACAGATTTTTGACGGTTTTTCGCCTGTAGTTTATTTCCTACGGCCTGGCAAATGTTTCGGCGTTGTATGGGTTGTAGGGGGGACCCTCCCCAACAGTTTTTACAAGGCGCCGTTGGCGCACATCGAATCATAAAGAAATGGCGATTTTTTTTTGTCCGGGATATACAGAGTTTTGACGGTTTTTCGCCTGTAGTTTATTTCCTACGGCCTGGCAAATGTTTCGGCGTTGTATGGGTTGTAGGGGGGACCCTCCCCAACAGTTTTTACAAGGCGCCGTTGGCGCACATCGAATCATAAAGAAATGGCGATTTTCTTTTGTCCGGGATATACAGAGTTTTGACAGTTTTTCGCCTGTCGTGTTTTTCCTACGGCCTGGCAAATGTTTCGGCGTTGTATGGGTTGTAGGGGGGACCCTCCCCAACAGTTTTTACAAGGCGCCGTTGGCGCACATCGAATCATAAAGAAATGGCGATTTTTTTTTGTCCGGGATAT
Organism: Pseudeuparius sepicola; assembly: GCA_963920635.1. Lineage (NCBI taxonomy): Eukaryota > Metazoa > Arthropoda > Insecta > Coleoptera > Anthribidae > Pseudeuparius > Pseudeuparius sepicola. Next base: position 763,286 of record OY987308.1, read on the forward strand.
ACAGAGTTTTGACAGTTTTTCGCCTGTCGTGTTTTTCCTACGGCCTGGCAAATGTTTCGGCGTTGTATGGGTTGTAGGGGGGACCCTCCCCAACAGTTTTTACAAGGCGCCGTTGGCGCACATCGAATCATAAAGAAATGGCGATTTTTTTTTGTCCGGGATATACAGAGTTTTGACAGTTTTTCGCCTGTCGTGTTTTTCCTACGGCCTGGCAAATGTTTCGGCGTTGTATGGGTTGTAGGGGGGACCCTCCCCAACAGTTTTTACAAGGCGCCGTTGGCGCACATCGAATCATAAAGAAATGGCGATTTTTTTTTGTCCGGGATATACAGAGTTTTGACAGTTTTTCGCCTGTCGTGTTTTTCCTACGGCCTGGCAAATGTTTCGGCGTTGTATGGGGTGTGGGGGAGACCCTCTCCAACAGTTTTTACAAGGCGCCGTTGGCGCACATCGAATCATAAAGAAATGGCGATTTTTTTTTGTCCGGGATATACAGAGTTTTGACGGTTTTTCGCCTGTAGTTTATTTCCTACGGCCTGGCAAATGTTTCGGCGTTATATGGGTTGTAGGGGGGACCCTCCCCAACAGTTTTTACAAGGCGCCGTTGGCGCACATCGAATCATAAAGAAATGGCGATTTTTTTTTGTCCGGGATATACAGAGTTTTGACGGTTTTTCGCCTGTAGTTTATTTCCTACGGCCTGGCAAATGTTTCGGCGTTGTATGGGTTGTAGGGGGGACCCTCCCCAACAGTTTTTACAAGGCGCCGTTGGCGCACATCGAATAATAAAGAAATGGCGATTTTTTTTTGTCCGGGATATACAGAGTTTTGACAGTTTTTCGCCTGTCGTGTTTTTCCTACGGCCTGGCAAATGTTTCGGCGTTGTATGGGGTGTGGGGGAGACCCTCTCCAATAGTTTTTACAAGGCGCCGTTGGCGCACATCGAATCATAAAGAAATGGCGATTTTTTTTTGTCCGGGATATACAGAGTTTTGACAGTTTTTCGCCTGTCGTGTTTTTCCTACGGCCTGGCAAATGTTTCGGCGTTGTATGGGGTGTGGGGGAGACCCTCTCCAATAGTTTTTACAAGGCGCCGTTGGCGCACATCGAATCATAAAGAAATGGCGATTTTTTTTTGTCCGGGATATACAGAGTTTTGACAGTTTTTCGCCTGTCGTGTTTTTCCTACGGCCTGGCAAATGTTTCGGCGTTGTATGGGGTGTGGGGGAGACCCTCTCCAATAGTTTTTACAAGGCGCCGTTGGCGCACATCGAATCATAAAGAAATGGCGATTTTTTTTTGTCCGGGATATACAGAGTTTTGACGGTTTTTCGCCTGACGTGTTTTTCCTACGGCCTGGCAAATGTTTCGGCGTTGTATGGGGTGTGAAGGAGACCCTCTCCAACAGTTTTTACAAGGCGCCGTTGGCGCACATCGAATCATAAAGAAATGGCGATTTTTTTTGTCCGGGATATACAGAGTTTTGACGGTTTTTCGCCTGTAGTTTATTTCCTACGGCCTGGCAAATGTTTCGGCGTTGTATGGGGTGTGGGGGAGACCCTCTCCAACAGTTTTTACAAGGCGCCGTTGGCGCACATCGAATCATAAAGAAATGGCGATTTTTTTTTGTCCGGGATATACAGAGTTTTGACGGTTTTTCGCCTGTAGTTTATTTCCTACGGCCTGGCAAATGTTTCGGCGTTGTATGGGGTGTGGGGGAGACCCTCCCCAACAGTTTTTACAAGGCGCCGTTGGCGCACATCGAATCATAAAGAAATGGCGATTTTTTTTTGTCCGGGATATACAGAGTTTTGACAGTTTTTCGCCTGTCGTGTTTTTCCTACGGCCTGGCAAATGTTTCGGCGTTGTATGGGGTGTGGGGGAGACCCTCTCCAACAGTTTTTACAAGGCGCCGTTGGCGCACATCGAATCATAAAGAAATGGCGATTTTTTTTTGTCCGGGATATACAGAGTTTTGACAGTTTTTCGCCTGTCGTGTTTTTCCTACGGCCTGGCAAATGTTTCGGCGTTGTATGGGTTGTAGGGGGGACCCTCCCCAACAGTTTTTACAAGGCGCCGTTGGCGCACATCGAATCATAAAGAAATGGCGATTTTTTTTTGTCCGGGATATACAGAGTTTTGACAGTTTTTCGCCTGTCGTGTTTTTCCTACGGCCTGGCAAATGTTTTGACAGTTTTTCGCCTGTCGTGTTTTTCCTACGGCCTGGCAAATGTTTCGGCGTTGTATGGGTTGTAGGGGGGACCCTCCCCAACAGTTTTTACAAGGCGCCGTTGGCGCACATCGAATCATAAAGAAATGGCGATTTTTTTTTGTCCGGGATATACAGAGTTTTGACAGTTTTTCGCCTGTCGTGTTTTTCCTACGGCCTGGCAAATGTTTTGACAGTTTTTCGCCTGTCGTGTTTTTCCTACGGCCTGGCAAATGTTTCGGCGTTGTATGGGTTGTAGGGGGGACCCTCCCCAACAGTTTTTACAAGGCGCCGTTGGCGCACATCGAATCATAAAGAAATGGCGATTTTTTTTTGTCCGGGATATACAGAGTTTTGACAGTTTTTCGCCTGTCGTGTTTTTCCTACGGCCTGGCAAATGTTTCGGCGTTGTATGGGTTGTAGGGGGGACCCTCCCCAACAGTTTTTACAAGGCGCCGTTGGCGCACATCGAATCATAAAGAAATGGCGATTTTTTTTTGTCCGGGATATACAGAGTTTTGACAGTTTTTCGCCTGTCGTGTTTTTCCTACGGCCTGGCAAATGTTTTGACAGTTTTTCGCCTGTCGTGTTTTTCCTACGGCCTGGCAAATGTTTCGGCGTTGTATGGGTTGTAGGGGGGACCCTCCCCAACAGTTTTTACAAGGCGCCGTTGGCGCACATCGAATCATAAAGAAATGGCGATTTTTTTTTGTCCGGGATATACAGAGTTTTGACAGTTTTTCGCCTGTCGTGTTTTTCCTACGGCCTGGCAAATGTTTCGGCGTTGTATGGGTTGTAGGGGGGACCCTCCCCAACAGTTTTTACAAGGCGCCGTTGGCGCACATCGAATCATAAAGAAATGGCGATTTTTTTTTGTCCGGGATATACAGAGTTTTGACAGTTTTTCGCCTGTCGTGTTTTTCCTACGGCCTGGCAAATGTTTTGACAGTTTTTCGCCTGTCGTGTTTTTCCTACGGCCTGGCAAATGTTTCGGCGTTGTATGGGTTGTAGGGGGGACCCTCCCCAACAGTTTTTACAAGGCGCCGTTGGCGCACATCGAATCATAAAGAAATGGCGATTTTTTTTTGTCCGGGATATACAGAGTTTTGACGGTTTTTCGCCTGTAGTTTATTTCCTACGGCCTGGCAAATGTTTCGGCGTTGTATGGGGTGTGGGGGAGACCCTCCCCAACAGTTTTTACAAGGCGCCGTTGGCGCACATCGAATCATAAAGAAATGGCGATTTTTTTTTGTCCGGGATATACAGAGTTTTGACAGTTTTTCGCCTGTCGTGTTTTTCCTACGGCCTGGCAAATGTTTCGGCGTTGTATGGGGTGTGGGGGAGACCCTCTCCAACAGTTTTTACAAGGCGCCGTTGGCGCACATCGAATCATAAAGAAATGGCGATTTTTTTTTGTCCGGGATATACAGAGTTTTGACAGTTTTTCGCCTGTCGTGTTTTTCCTACGGCCTGGCAAATGTTTCGGCGTTGTATGGGGTGTGGGGGAGACCCTCTCCAACAGTTTTTACAAGGCGCCGTTGGCGCACATCGAATCATAAAGAAATGGCGATTTTTTTTTGTCCGGGATATACAGAGTTTTGACAGTTTTTCGCCTGTCGTGTTTTTCCTACGGCCTGGCAAATGTTTCGGCGTTGTATGGGGTGTGGGGGAGACCCTCTCCAACAGTTTTTACAAGGCGCCGTTGGCGCACATCGAATCATAAAGAAATGGCGATTTTTTTTTGTCCGGGATATACAGAGTTTTGACAGTTTTTCGCCTGTCGTGTTTTTCCTACGGCCTGGCAAATGTTTTGACAGTTTTTCGCCTGTCGTGTTTTTCCTACGGCCTGGCAAATGTTTCGGCGTTGTATGGGTTGTAGGGGGGACCCTCCCCAACAGTTTTTACAAGGCGCCGTTGGCGCACATCGAATCATAAAGAAATGGCGATTTTTTTTTGTCCGGGATATACAGAGTTTTGACAGTTTTTCGCCTGTCGTGTTTTTCCTACGGCCTGGCAAATGTTTTGACAGTTTTTCGCCTGTCGTGTTTTTCCTACGGCCTGGCAAATGTTTCGGCGTTGTATGGGGTGTGGGGGAGACCCTCTCCAACAGTTTTTACAAGGCGCCGTTGGCGCACATCGAATCATAAAGAAATGGCGATTTTTTTTTGTCCGGGATATACAGAGTTTTGACAGTTTTTCGCCTGTCGTGTTTTTCCTACGGCCTGGCAAATGTTTTGACAGTTTTTCGCCTGTCGTGTTTTTCCTACGGCCTGGCAAATGTTTCGGCGTTGTATGGGGTGTGGGGGAGACCCTCTCCAACAGTTTTTACAAGGCGCCGTTGGCGCACATCGAATCATAAAGAAATGGCGATTTTTTTTTGTCCGGGATATACAGAGTTTTGACAGTTTTTCGCCTGTCGTGTTTTTCCTACGGCCTGGCAAATGTTTTGACAGTTTTTCGCCTGTCGTGTTTTTCCTACGGCCTGGCAAATGTTTCGGCGTTGTATGGGGTGTGGGGGAGACCCTCTCCAACAGTTTTTACAAGGCGCCGTTGGCGCACATCGAATCATAAAGAAATGGCGATTTTTTTTTGTCCGGGATATACAGAGTTTTGACAGTTTTTCGCCTGTCGTGTTTTTCCTACGGCCTGGCAAATGTTTTGACAGTTTTTCGCCTGTCGTGTTTTTCCTACGGCCTGGCAAATGTTTCGGCGTTGTATGGGTTGTAGGGGGGACCCTCCCCAACAGTTTTTACAAGGCGCCGTTGGCGCACATCGAATCATAAAGAAATGGCGATTTTTTTTTGTCCGGGATATACAGAGTTTTGACAGTTTTTCGCCTGTCGTGTTTTTCCTACGGCCTGGCAAATGTTTTGACAGTTTTTCGCCTGTCGTGTTTTTCCTACGGCCTGGCAAATGTTTCGGCGTTGTATGGGTTGTAGGGGGGACCCTCCCCAACAGTTTTTACAAGGCGCCGTTGGCGCACATCGAATCATAAAGAAATGGCGATTTTTTTTTGTCCGGGATATACAGAGTTTTGACGGTTTTTCGCCTGTAGTTTATTTCCTACGGCCTGGCAAATGTTTCGGCGTTGTATGGGGTGTGGGGGAGACCCTCCCCAACAGTTTTTACAAGGCGCCGTTGGCGCACATCGAATCATAAAGAAATGGCGATTTTTTTTTGTCCGGGATATACAGAGTTTTGACAGTTTTTCGCCTGTCGTGTTTTTCCTACGGCCTGGCAAATGTTTCGGCGTTGTATGGGGTGTGGGGGAGACCCTCTCCAACAGTTTTTACAAGGCGCCGTTGGCGCACATCGAATCATAAAGAAATGGCGATTTTTTTTTGTCCGGGATATACAGAGTTTTGACAGTTTTTCGCCTGTCGTGTTTTTCCTACGGCCTGGCAAATGTTTCGGCGTTGTATGGGGTGTGGGGGAGACCCTCTCCAACAGTTTTTACAAGGCGCCGTTGGCGCACATCGAATCATAAAGAAATGGCGATTTTTTTTTGTCCGGGATATACAGAGTTTTGACAGTTTTTCGCCTGTCGTGTTTTTCCTACGGCCTGGCAAATGTTTCGGCGTTGTATGGGGTGTGGGGGAGACCCTCTCCAACAGTTTTTACAAGGCGCCGTTGGCGCACATCGAATCATAAAGAAATGGCGATTTTTTTTTGTCCGGGATATACAGAGTTTTGACAGTTTTTCGCCTGTCGTGTTTTTCCTACGGCCTGGCAAATGTTTTGACAGTTTTTCGCCTGTCGTGTTTTTCCTACGGCCTGGCAAATGTTTCGGCGTTGTATGGGTTGTAGGGGGGACCCTCCCCAACAGTTTTTACAAGGCGCCGTTGGCGCACATCGAATCATAAAGAAATGGCGATTTTTTTTTGTCCGGGATATACAGAGTTTTGACAGTTTTTCGCCTGTCGTGTTTTTCCTACGGCCTGGCAAATGTTTCGGCGTTGTATGGGGTGTGGGGGAGACCCTCTCCAACAGTTTTTACAAGGCGCCGTTGGCGCACATCGAATCATAAAGAAATGGCGATTTTTTTTTGTCCGGGATATACAGAGTTTTGACAGTTTTTCGCCTGTCGTGTTTTTCCTACGGCCTGGCAAATGTTTCGGCGTTGTATGGGGTGTGGGGGAGACCCTCTCCAACAGTTTTTACAAGGCGCCGTTGGCGCACATCGAATCATAAAGAAATGGCGATTTTTTTTTGTCCGGGATATACAGAGTTTTGACAGTTTTTCGCCTGTCGTGTTTTTCCTACGGCCTGGCAAATGTTTCGGCGTTGTATGGGGTGTGGGGGAGACCCTCTCCAACAGTTTTTACAAGGCGCCGTTGGCGCACATCGAATCATAAAGAAATGGCGATTTTTTTTTGTCCGGGATATACAGATTTTTGACGGTTTTTCGCCTGTAGTTTATTTCCTACGGCCTGGCAAATGTTTCGGCGTTGTATGGGTTGTAGGGGAGACCCTCTCCAATAGTTTTTACAAGGCGCCGTTGGCGCACATCGAATCATAAAGAAATGGCGATTTTTTTTTGTCCGGGATATACAGAGTTTTGACAGTTTTTCGCCTGACGTGTTTTTCCTACGGCCTGGCAAATGTTTCGGCGTTGTATGGGGTGTGGGGGAGACCCTCTCCAATAGTTTTTACAAGGCGCCGTTGGCGCACATCGAATCATAAAGAAATGGCGATTTTTTTTTGTCCGGGATATACAGAGTTTTGACAGTTTTTCGCCTGTCGTGTTTTTCCTACGGCCTGGCAAATGTTTCGGCGTTGTATGGGGTGTGGGGGAGACCCTCTCCAACAGTTTTTACAAGGCGCCGTTGGCGCACATCGAATCATAAAGAAATGGCGATTTTTTTTTGTCCGGGATATACAGAGTTTTGACAGTTTTTCGCCTGACGTGTTTTTCCTACGGCCTGGCAAATGTTTCGGCGTTGTATGGGGTGTGGGGGAGACCCTCTCCAATAGTTTTTACAAGGCGCCGTTGGCGCACATCGAATCATAAAGAAATGGCGATTTTTTTTTGTCCGGGATATACAGAGTTTTGACAGTTTTTCGCCTGTCGTGTTTTTCCTACGGCCTGGCAAATGTTTCGGCGTTGTATGGGTTGTAGGGGGGACCCTCCCCAACAGTTTTTACAAGGCGCCGTTGGCGCACATCGAATCATAAAGAAATGGCGATTTTTTTTTGTCCGGGATATACAGAGTTTTGACAGTTTTTCGCCTGTCGTGTTTTTCCTACGGCCTGGCAAATGTTTCGGCGTTGTATGGGGTGTGGGGGAGACCCTCCCCAACAGTTTTTACAAGGCGCCGTTGGCGCACATCGAATCATAAAGAAATGGCGATTTTTTTTTGTCCGGGATATACAGAGTTTTGACAGTTTTTCGCCTGTCGTGTTTTTCCTACGGCCTGGCAAATGTTTCGGCGTTGTATGGGGTGTGGGGGAGACCCTCCCCAACAGTTTTTACAAGGCGCCGTTGGCGCACATCGAATCATAAAGAAATGGCGATTTTTTTTTTGTCCGGGATATACAGAGTTTTGACGGTTTTTCGCCTGTAGTTTATTTCCTACGGCCTGGCAAATGTTTCGGCGTTGTATGGGTTGTAGGGGAGACCCTCTCCAATAGTTTTTACAAGGCGCCGTTGGCGCACATCGAATCATAAAGAAATGGCGATTTTTTTTTGTCCGGGATATACAGAGTTTTGACAGTTTTTCGCCTGACGTGTTTTTCCTACGGCCTGGCAAATGTTTCGGCGTTGTATGGGGTGTGGGGGAGACCCTCTCCAATAGTTTTTACAAGGCGCCGTTGGCGCACATCGAATCATAAAGAAATGGCGATTTTTTTTTGTCCGGGATATACAGAGTTTTGACAGTTTTTCGCCTGTCGTGTTTTTCCTACGGCCTGGCAAATGTTTCGGCGTTGTATGGGGTGTGGGGGAGACCCTCTCCAACAGTTTTTACAAGGCGCCGTTGGCGCACATCGAATCATAAAGAAATGGCGATTTTTTTTTGTCCGGGATATACAGAGTTTTGACAGTTTTTCGCCTGACGTGTTTTTCCTACGGCCTGGCAAATGTTTCGGCGTTGTATGGGGTGTGGGGGAGACCCTCTCCAATAGTTTTTACAAGGCGCCGTTGGCGCACATCGAATCATAAAGAAATGGCGATTTTTTTTTGTCCGGGATATACAGAGTTTTGACAGTTTTTCGCCTGACGTGTTTTTCCTACGGCCTGGCAAATGTTTCGGCGTTGTATGGGTTGTAGGGGGGACCCTCCCCAACAGTTTTTACAAGGCGCCGTTGGCGCACATCGAATCATAAAGAAATGGCGATTTTTTTTTGTCCGGGATATACAGAGTTTTGACAGTTTTTCGCCTGTCGTGTTTTTCCTACGGCCTGGCAAATGTTTCGGCGTTGTATGGGTTGTAGGGGGGACCCTCCCCAACAGTTTTTACAAGGCGCCGTTGGCGCACATCGAATCATAAAGAAATGGCGATTTTTTTTTGTCCGGGATATACAGAGTTTTGACAGTTTTTCGCCTGTCGTGTTTTTCCTACGGCCTGGCAAATGTTTCGGCGTTGTATGGGTTGTAGGGGGGACCCTCCCCAACAGTTTTTACAAGGCGCCGTTGGCGCACATCGAATCATAAAGAAATGGCGATTTTTTTTTGTCCGGGATATACAGAGTTTTGACAGTTTTTCGTCTGTCGTGTTTTTCCTACGGCCTGGCAAATGTTTCGGCGTTGTATGGGTTGTAGGGGGGACCCTCCCCAACAGTTTTTACAAGGCGCCGTTGGCGCACATCGAATCATAAAGAAATGGCGATTTTTTTTTGTCCGGGATATACAGAGTTTTGACGGTTTTTCGCCTGTCGTGTTTTTCCTACGGCCTGGCAAATGTTTCGGCGTTGTATGGGGTGTGGGGGAGACCCTCTCCAATAGTTTTTACAAGGCGCCGTTGGCGCACATCGAATCATAAAGAAATGGCGATTTTTTTTTGTCCGGGATATACAGAGTTTTGACAGTTTTTCGCCTGTCGTGTTTTTCCTACGGCCTGGCAAATGTTTCGGCGTTGTATGGGGTGTGGGGGAGACCCTCTCCAATAGTTTTTACAAGGCGCCGTTGGCGCACATCGAATCATAAAGAAATGGCGATTTTTTTTTGTCCGGGATATACAGAGTTTTGACAGTTTTTCGCCTGTCGTGTTTTTCCTACGGCCTGGCAAATGTTTCGGCGTTGTATGGGGTGTGGGGGAGACCCTCTCCAACAGTTTTTACAAGGCGCCGTTGGCGCACATCGAATCATAAAGAAATGGCGATTTTTTTTTGTCCGGGATATACAGAGTTTTGACAGTTTTTCGCCTGTCGTGTTTTTCCTACGGCCTGGCAAATGTTTCGGCGTTGTATGGGTTGTAGGGGGGACCCTCCCCAACAGTTTTTACAAGGCGCCGTTGGCGCACATCGAATCATAAAGAAATGGCGATTTTTTTTTGTCCGGGATATACAGAGTTTTGACAGTTTTTCGCCTGTCGTGTTTTTCCTACGGCCTGGCAAATGTTTCGGCGTTGTATGGGGTGTGGGGGAGACCCTCTCCAACAGTTTTTACAAGGCGCCGTTGGCGCACATCGAATCATAAAGAAATGGCGATTTTTTTTTGTCCGGGATATACAGAGTTTTGACGGTTTTTCGCCTGTAGTTTATTTCCTACGGCCTGGCAAATGTTTCGGCGTTGTATGGGGTGTGGGGGAGACCCTCTCCAACAGTTTTTACAAGGCGCCGTTGGCGCACATCGAATCATAAAGAAATGGCGATTTTTTTTTGTCCGGGATATACAGAGTTTTGACAGTTTTTCGCCTGACGTGTTTTTCCTACGGCCTGGCAAATGTTTCGGCGTTGTATGGGTTGTAGGGGGGACCCTCCCCAACAGTTTTTACAAGGCGCCGTTGGCGCACATCGAATCATAAAGAAATGGCGATTTTTTTTTGTCCGGGATATACAGAGTTTTGACGGTTTTTCGCCTGTAGTTTATTTCCTACGGCCTGGCAAATGTTTCGGCGTTGTATGGGGTGTGGGGGAGACCCTCTCCAATAGTTTTTACAAGGCGCCGTTGGCGCACATCGAATCATAAAGAAATGGCGATTTTTTTTTGTCCGGGATATACAGAGTTTTGACAGTTTTTCGCCTGTCGTGTTTTTCCTACGGCCTGGCAAATGTTTCGGCGTTGTATGGGTTGTAGGGGGGACCCTCCCCAACAGTTTTTACAAGGCGCCGTTGGCGCACATCGAATCATAAAGAAATGGCGATTTTTTTTTGTCCGGGATATACAGAGTTTTGACAGTTTTTCGCCTGACGTGTTTTTCCTACGGCCTGGCAAATGTTTCGGCGTTGTATGGGTTGTAGGGGGGACCCTCCCCAACAGTTTTTACAAGGCGCCGTTGGCGCACATCGAATCATAAAGAAATGGCGATTTTTTTTTGTCCGGGATATACAGAGTTTTGACAGTTTTTCGCCTGTCGTGTTTTTCCTACGGCCTGGCAAATGTTTCGGCGTTGTATGGGTTGTAGGGGGGACCCTCCCCAACAGTTTTTACAAGGCGCCGTTGGCGCACATCGAATCATAAAGAAATGGCGATTTTTTTTTGTCCGGGATATACAGAGTTTTGACAGTTTTTCGCCTGTCGTGTTTTTCCTACGGCCTGGCAAATGTTTCGGCGTTGTATGGGGTGTGGGGGAGACCCTCTCCAATAGTTTTTACAAGGCGCCGTTGGCGCACATCGAATCATAAAGAAATGGCGATTTTTTTTTGTCCGGGATATACAGAGTTTTGACAGTTTTTCGCCTGACGTGTTTTTCCTACGGCCTGGCAAATGTTTCGGCGTTGTATGGGGTGTGGGGGAGACCCTCTCCAATAGTTTTTACAAGGCGCCGTTGGCGCACATCGAATCATAAAGAAATGGCGATTTTTTTTTGTCCGGGATATACAGAGTTTTGACAGTTTTTCGCCTGTCGTGTTTTTCCTACGGCCTGGCAAATGTTTCGGCGTTGTATGGGGTGTGGGGGAGACCCTCTCCAACAGTTTTTACAAGGCGCCGTTGGCGCACATCGAATCATAAAGAAATGGCGATTTTTTTTTGTCCGGGATATACAGAGTTTTGACAGTTTTTCGCCTGTCGTGTTTTTCCTACGGCCTGGCAAATGTTTCGGCGTTGTATGGGGTGTGGGGGAGACCCTCTCCAATAGTTTTTACAAGGCGCCGTTGGCGCACATCGAATCATAAAGAAATGGCGATTTTTTTTTGTCCGGGATATACAGAGTTTTGACAGTTTTTCGCCTGACGTGTTTTTCCTACGGCCTGGCAAATGTTTCGGCGTTGTATGGGTTGTAGGGGGGACCCTCCCCAACAGTTTTTACAAGGCGCCGTTGGCGCACATCGAATCATAAAGAAATGGCGATTTTTTTTTGTCCGGGATATACAGAGTTTTGACGGTTTTTCGCCTGACGTGTTTTTCCTACGGCCTGGCAAATGTTTCGGCGTTGTATGGGTTGTAGGGGGGACCCTCCCCAACAGTTTTTACAAGGCGCCGTTGGCGCACATCGAATCATAAAGAAATGGCGATTTTTTTTTGTCCGGGATATACAGAGTTTTGACGGTTTTTCGCCTGTAGTTTATTTCCTACGGCCTGGCAAATGTTTCGGCGTTGTATGGGTTGTAGGGGGGACCCTCCCCAACAGTTTTTACAAGGCGCCGTTGGCGCACATCGAATCATAAAGAAATGGCGATTTTTTTTTGTCCGGGATATACAGAGTTTTGACAGTTTTTCGCCTGTCGTGTTTTTCCTACGGCCTGGCAAATGTTTCGGCGTTGTATGGGGTGTGGGGGAGACCCTCTCCAATAGTTTTTACAAGGCGCCGTTGGCGCACATCGAATCATAAAGAAATGGCGATTTTTTTTTGTCCGGGATATACAGAGTTTTGACAGTTTTTCGCCTGTCGTGTTTTTCCTACGGCCTGGCAAATGTTTCGGCGTTGTATGGGTTGTAGGGGGGACCCTCCCCAACAGTTTTTACAAGGCGCCGTTGGCGCACATCGAATCATAAAGAAATGGCGATTTTTTTTTGTCCGGGATATACAGAGTTTTGACGGTTTTTCGCCTGTAGTTTATTTCCTACGGCCTGGCAAATGTTTCGGCGTTGTATGGGGTGTGGGGGAGACCCTCTCCAACAGTTTTTACAAGGCGCCGTTGGCGCACATCGAATCATAAAGAAATGGCGATTTTTTTTTGTCCGGGATATACAGAGTTTTGACGGTTTTTCGCCTGTAGTTTATTTCCTACGGCCTGGCAAATGTTTCGGCGTTGTATGGGTTGTAGGGGGGACCCTCCCCAACAGTTTTTACAAGGCGCCGTTGGCGCACATCGAATCATAAAGAAATGGCGATTTTTTTTTGTCCGGGATATACAGAGTTTTGACAGTTTTTCGCCTGTCGTGTTTTTCCTACGGCCTGGCAAATGTTTCGGCGTTGTATGGGTTGTAGGGGGGACCCTCCCCAACAGTTTTTACAAGGCGCCGTTGGCGCACATCGAATCATAAAGAAATGGCGATTTTTTTTTGTCCGGGATATACAGAGTTTTGACGGTTTTTCGCCTGTAGTTTATTTCCTACGGCCTGGCAAATGTTTCGGCGTTGTATGGGGTGTGGGGGAGACCCTCTCCAACAGTTTTTACAAGGCGCCGTTGGCGCACATCGAATCATAAAGAAATGGCGATTTTTTTTTGTCCGGGATATACAGAGTTTTGACGGTTTTTCGCCTGTAGTTTATTTCCTACGGCCTGGCAAATGTTTCGGCGTTGTATGGGGTGTGGGGGAGACCCTCTCCAACAGTTTTTACAAGGCGCCGTTGGCGCACATCGAATCATAAAGAAATGGCGATTTTTTTTTGTCCGGGATATACAGATTTTTGACGGTTTTTCGCCTGTAGTTTATTTCCTACGGCCTGGCAAATGTTTCGGCGTTGTATGGGGTGTGGGGGAGACCCTCTCCAACAGTTTTTACAAGGCGCCGTTGGCGCACATCGAATCATAAAGAAATGGCGATTTTTTTTTGTCCGGGATATACAGAGTTTTGACAGTTTTTCGCCTGTCGTGTTTTTCCTACGGCCTGGCAAATGTTTCGGCGTTGTATGGGGTGTGGGGGAGACCCTCTCCAATAGTTTTTACAAGGCGCCGTTGGCGCACATCGAATCATAAAGAAATGGCGATTTTTTTTTGTCCGGGATATACAGAGTTTTGACAGTTTTTCGCCTGTCGTGTTTTTCCTATGGCCTGGCAAATGTTTCGGCGTTGTATGGGGTGTGGGGGAGACCCTCTCCAACAGTTTTTACAAGGCGCCGTTGGCGCACATCGAATCATAAAGAAATGGCGATTTTTTTTTGTCCGGGATATACAGAGTTTTGACAGTTTTTCGCCTGACGTGTTTTTCCTACGGCCTGGCAAATGTTTCGGCGTTGTATGGGGTGTGGGGGAGACCCTCTCCAATAGTTTTTACAAGGCGCCGTTGGCGCACATCGAATCATAAAGAAATGGCGATTTTTTTTTTGTCCGGGATATACAGAGTTTTGACAGTTTTTCGCCTGACGTGTTTTTCCTACGGCCTGGCAAATGTTTCGGCGTTGTATGGGGTGTGGGGGAGACCCTCTCCAACAGTTTTTACAAGGCGCCGTTGGCGCACATCGAATCATAAAGAAATGGCGATTTTTTTTTGTCCGGGATATACAGAGTTTTGACAGTTTTTCGCCTGACGTGTTTTTCCTACGGCCTGGCAAATGTTTCGGCGTTGTATGGGTTGTAGGGGGGACCCTCCCCAACAGTTTTTACAAGGCGCCGTTGGCGCACATCGAATCATAAAGAAATGGCGATTTTTTTTTGTCCGGGATATACAGAGTTTTGACGGTTTTTCGCCTGTAGTTTATTTCCTACGGCCTGGCAAATGTTTCGGCGTTGTATGGGGTGTGGGGGAGACCCTCTCCAACAGTTTTTACAAGGCGCCGTTGGCGCACATCGAATCATAAAGAAATGGCGATTTTTTTTTGTCCGGGATATACAGAGTTTTGACGGTTTTTCGCCTGTAGTTTATTTCCTACGGCCTGGCAAATGTTTCGGCGTTGTATGGGGTGTGGGGGAGACCCTCTCCAACAGTTTTTACAAGGCGCCGTTGGCGCACATCGAATCATAAAGAAATGGCGATTTTTTTTTGTCCGGGATATACAGAGTTTTGACAGTTTTTCGCCTGTCGTGTTTTTCCTACGGCCTGGCAAATGTTTCGGCGTTGTATGGGTTGTAGGGGGGACCCTCCCCAACAGTTTTTACAAGGCGCCGTTGGCGCACATCGAATCATAAAGAAATGGCGATTTTTTTTTGTCCGGGATATACAGAATTTTGACGGTTTTTCGCCTGTAGTTTATTTCCTACGGCCTGGCAAATGTTTCGGCGTTGTATGGGTTGTAGGGGGGACCCTCCCCAACAGTTTTTACAAGGCGCCGTTGGCGCACATCGAATCATAAAGAAATGGCGATTTTTTTTTGTCCGGGATATACAGAGTTTTGACGGTTTTTCGCCTGTAGTTTATTTCCTACGGCCTGGCAAATGTTTCGGCGTTGTATGGGGTGTGGGGGAGACCCTCTCCAACAGTTTTTACAAGGCGCCGTTGGCGCACATCGAATCATAAAGAAATGGCGATTTTTTTTTGTCCGGGATATACAGAGTTTTGACAGTTTTTCGCCTGTCGTGTTTTTCCTACGGCCTGGCAAATGTTTCGGCGTTGTATGGGTTGTAGGGGGGACCCTCCCCAACAGTTTTTACAAGGCGCCGTTGGCGCACATCGAATCATAAAGAAATGGCGATTTTTTTTTGTCCGGGATATACAGAGTTTTGACAGTTTTTCGCCTGTCGTGTTTTTCCTACGGCCTGGCAAATGTTTCGGCGTTGTATGGGTTGTAGGGGGGACCCTCCCCAACAGTTTTTACAAGGCGCCGTTGGCGCACATCGAATCATAAAGAAATGGCGATTTTTTTTTGTCCGGGATATACAGAGTTTTGACAGTTTTTCGCCTGACGTGTTTTTCCTACGGCCTGGCAAATGTTTCGGCGTTGTATGGGGTGTGGGGGAGACCCTCTCCAACAGTTTTTACAAGGCGCCGTTGGCGCACATCGAATCATAAAGAAATGGCGATTTTTTTTTGTCCGGGATATACAGAGTTTTGACAGTTTTTCGCCTGTCGTGTTTTTCCTACGGCCTGGCAAATGTTTCGGCGTTGTATGGGTTGTAGGGGGGACCCTCCCCAACAGTTTTTACAAGGCGCCGTTGGCGCACATCGAATCATAAAGAAATGGCGATTTTTTTTTGTCCGGGATATACAGAGTTTTGACGGTTTTTCGCCTGTAGTTTATTTCCTACGGCCTGGCAAATGTTTCGGCGTTGTATGGGGTGTGGGGGAGACCCTCTCCAACAGTTTTTACAAGGCGCCGTTGGCGCACATCGAATCATAAAGAAATGGCGATTTTTTTTTGTCCGGGATATACAGATTTTTGACAGTTTTTCGCCTGTCGTGTTTTTCCTACGGCCTGGCAAATGTTTCGGCGTTGTATGGGTTGTAGGGGGGACCCTCCCCAACAGTTTTTACAAGGCGCCGTTGGCGCACATCGAATCATAAAGAAATGGCGATTTTTTTTTGTCCGGGATATACAGAGTTTTGACGGTTTTTCGCCTGTAGTTTATTTCCTACGGCCTGGCAAATATTTCGGCGTTGTATGGGGTGTGGGGGAGACCCTCTCCAACAGTTTTTACAAGGCGCCGTTGGCGCACATCGAATCATAAAGAAATGGCGATTTTTTTTTGTCCGGGATATACAGAGTTTTGACAGTTTTTCGCCTGTCGTGTTTTTCCTACGGCCTGGCAAATGTTTCGGCGTTGTATGGGTTGTAGGGGGGACCCTCCCCAACAGTTTTTGCAAGGCGCCGTTGGCGCACATCGAATCATAAAGAAATGGCGATTTTTTTTTGTCCGGGATATACAGATTTTTGACGGTTTTTCGCCTGTAGTTTATTTCCTACGGCCTGGCAAATGTTTCGGCGTTGTATGGGGTGTGGGGGAGACCCTCTCCAACAGTTTTTACAAGGCGCCGTTGGCGCACATCGAATCATAAAGAAATGGCGATTTTTTTTTGTCCGGGATATACAGAGTTTTGACAGTTTTTCGCCTGTCGTGTTTTTCCTACGGCCTGGCAAATGTTTCGGCGTTGTATGGGTTGTAGGGGGGACCCTCCCCAACAGTTTTTACAAGGCGCCGTTGGCGCACATCGAATCATAAAGAAATGGCGATTTTTTTTTTGTCCGGGATATACAGAGTTTTGACAGTTTTTCGCCTGTCGTGTTTTTCCTACGGCCTGGCAAATGTTTCGGCGTTGTATGGGTTGTAGGGGGGACCCTCCTCAATAGTTTTTACAAGGCGCCGTTGGCGCACATCGAATCATAAAGAAATGGCGATTTTTTTTTGTCCGGGATATACAGAGTTTTGACGGTTTTTCGCCTGTAGTTTATTTCCTACGGCCTGGCAAATGTTTCGGCGTTGTATGGGGTGTGGGGGAGACCCTCTCCAACAGTTTTTACAAGGCGCCGTTGGCGCACATCGAATCATAAAGAAATGGCGATTTTTTTTTGTCCGGGATATACAGAGTTTTGACGGTTTTTCGCCTGTAGTTTATTTCCTACGGCCTGGCAAATGTTTCGGCGTTGTATGGGGTGTGGGGGAGACCCTCTCCAACAGTTTTTACAAGGCGCCGTTGGCGCACATCGAATCATAAAGAAATGGCGATTTTTTTTTGTCCGGGATATACAGATTTTTGACGGTTTTTCGCCTGTAGTTTATTTCCTACGGCCTGGCAAATGTTTCGGCGTTGTATGGGGTGTGGGGGAGACCCTCTCCAACAGTTTTTACAAGGCGCCGTTGGCGCACATCGAATCATAAAGAAATGGCGATTTTTTTTTGTCCGGGATATACAGAGTTTTGACAGTTTTTCGCCTGTCGTGTTTTTCCTACGGCCTGGCAAATGTTTCGGCGTTGTATGGGTTGTAGGGGGGACCCTCCCCAACAGTTTTTACAAGGCGCCGTTGGCGCACATCGAATCATAAAGAAATGGCGATTTTTTTTTGTCCGGGATATACAGAGTTTTGACAGTTTTTCGCCTGTCGTGTTTTTCCTACGGCCTGGCAAATGTTTCGGCGTTGTATGGGTTGTAGGGGGGACCCTCCCCAACAGTTTTTACAAGGCGCCGTTGGCGCACATCGAATCATAAAGAAATGGCGATTTTTTTTTGTCCGGGATATACAGAGTTTTGACGGTTTTTCGCCTGTAGTTTATTTCCTACGGCCTGGCAAATGTTTCGGCGTTGTATGGGGTGTGGGGGAGACCCTCTCCAACAGTTTTTACAAGGCGCCGTTGGCGCACATCGAATCATAAAGAAATGGCGATTTTTTTTTGTCCGGGATATACAGAGTTTTGACAGTTTTTCGCCTGTCGTGTTTTTCCTACGGCCTGGCAAATGTTTCGGCGTTGTATGGGTTGTAGGGGGGACCCTCCCCAATAGTTTTTACAAGGCGCCGTTGGCGCACATCGAATCATAAAGAAATGGCGATTTTTTTTTGTCCGGGATATACAGAGTTTTGACGGTTTTTCGCCTGTAGTTTATTTCCTACGGCCTGGCAAATGTTTCGGCGTTGTATGGGTTGTAGGGGGGACCCTCCCCAACAGTTTTTACAAGGCGCCGTTGGCGCACATCGAATCATAAAGAAATGGCGATTTTTTTTTGTCCGGGATATACAGATTTTTGACGGTTTTTCGCCTGTAGTTTATTTCCTACGGCCTGGCAAATGTTTCGGCGTTGTATGGGGTGTGGGGGAGACCCTCTCCAACAGTTTTTACAAGGCGCCGTTGGCGCACATCGAATCATAAAGAAATGGCGATTTTTTTTTGTCCGGGATATACAGAGTTTTGACAGTTTTTCGCCTGTCGTGTTTTTCCTACGGCCTGGCAAATGTTTCGGCGTTGTATGGGTTGTAGGGGGGACCCTCCCCAACAGTTTTTACAAGGCGCCGTTGGCGCACATCGAATCATAAAGAAATGGCGATTTTTTTTTGTCCGGGATATACAGAGTTTTGACAGTTTTTCGCCTGTCGTGTTTTTCCTACGGCCTGGCAAATGTTTCGGCGTTGTATGGGTTGTAGGGGGGACCCTCCCCAACAGTTTTTACAAGGCGCCGTTGGCGCACATCGAATCATAAAGAAATGGCGATTTTTTTTTGTCCGGGATATACAGAGTTTTGACGGTTTTTCGCCTGTAGTTTATTTCCTACGGCCTGGCAAATGTTTCGGCGTTGTATGGGGTGTGGGGGAGACCCTCTCCAACAGTTTTTACAAGGCGCCGTTGGCGCACATCGAATCATAAAGAAATGGCGATTTTTTTTTGTCCGGGATATACAGAGTTTTGACGGTTTTTCGCCTGTAGTTTATTTCCTACGGCCTGGCAAATGTTTCGGCGTTGTATGGGGTGTGGGGGAGACCCTCTCCAACAGTTTTTACAAGGCGCCGTTGGCGCACATCGAATCATAAAGAAATGGCGATTTTTTTTTGTCCGGGATATACAGATTTTTGACGGTTTTTCGCCTGTAGTTTATTTCCTACGGCCTGGCAAATGTTTCGGCGTTGTATGGGGTGTGGGGGAGACCCTCTCCAACAGTTTTTACAAGGCGCCGTTGGCGCACATCGAATCATAAAGAAATGGCGATTTTTTTTTGTCCGGGATATACAGAGTTTTGACAGTTTTTCGCCTGTCGTGTTTTTCCTACGGCCTGGCAAATGTTTCGGCGTTGTATGGGGTGTGGGGGAGACCCTCTCCAATAGTTTTTACAAGGCGCCGTTGGCGCACATCGAATCATAAAGAAATGGCGATTTTTTTTTGTCCGGGATATACAGAGTTTTGACAGTTTTTCGCCTGTCGTGTTTTTCCTATGGCCTGGCAAATGTTTCGGCGTTGTATGGGGTGTGGGGGAGACCCTCTCCAACAGTTTTTACAAGGCGCCGTTGGCGCACATCGAATCATAAAGAAATGGCGATTTTTTTTTGTCCGGGATATACAGAGTTTTGACAGTTTTTCGCCTGACGTGTTTTTCCTACGGCCTGGCAAATGTTTCGGCGTTGTATGGGGTGTGGGGGAGACCCTCTCCAATAGTTTTTACAAGGCGCCGTTGGCGCACATCGAATCATAAAGAAATGGCGATTTTTTTTTTGTCCGGGATATACAGAGTTTTGACAGTTTTTCGCCTGACGTGTTTTTCCTACGGCCTGGCAAATGTTTCGGCGTTGTATGGGGGGTAGGGGGGACCCTCCCCAACAGTTTTTACAAGGCGCCGTTGGCGCACATCGAATCATAAAGAAATGGCGAATTTTTTTTCCCGGGATATACAGAGTTTTGACGGTTTTTCGCCTGTCGTGTTTTTCCTACGGCCTGGCAAATGTTTCGGCGTTGTATGGGGTGTGGGGGAGACCCTCTCCAACAGTTTTTACAAGGCGCCGTTGGCGCACATCGAATCATAAAGAAATGGCGATTTTTTTTTGTCCGGGATATACAGATTTTTGACGGTTTTTCGCCTGTAGTTTATTTCCTACGGCCTGGCAAATGTTTCGGCGTTGTATGGGGTGTGGGGGAGACCCTCTCCAACAGTTTTTACAAGGCGCCGTTGGCGCACATCGAATCATAAAGAAATGGCGATTTTTTTTTGTCCGGGATATACAGAGTTTTGACGGTTTTTCGCCTGTAGTTTATTTCCTACGGCCTGGCAAATGTTTCGGCGTTGTATGGGTTGTAGGGGGGACCCTCCCCAACAGTTTTTACAAGGCGCCGTTGGCGCACATCGAATCATAAAGAAATGGCGATTTTTTTTTGTCCGGGATATACAGAGTTTTGACGGTTTTTCGCCTGTAGTTTATTTCCTACGGCCTGGCAAATGTTTCGGCGTTGTATGGGGTGTGGGGGAGACCCTCTCCAACAGTTTTTACAAGGCGCCGTTGGCGCACATCGAATCATAAAGAAATGGCGATTTTTTTTTGTCCGGGATATACAGAGTTTTGACAGTTTTTCGCCTGTCGTGTTTTTCCTACGGCCTGGCAAATGTTTCGGCGTTGTATGGGTTGTAGGGGGGACCCTCCCCAACAGTTTTTACAAGGCGCCGTTGGCGCACATCGAATCATAAAGAAATGGCGATTTTTTTTTGTCCGGGATATACAGAGTTTTGACGGTTTTTCGCCTGTAGTTTATTTCCTACGGCCTGGCAAATGTTTCGGCGTTGTATGGGTTGTAGGGGGGACCCTCCCCAACAGTTTTTACAAGGCGCCGTTGGCGCACATCGAATCATAAAGAAATGGCGATTTTTTTTTGTCCGGGATATACAGAGTTTTGACGGTTTTTCGCCTGTAGTTTATTTCCTACGGCCTGGCAAATGTTTCGGCGTTGTATGGGGTGTGGGGGAGACCCTCTCCAACAGTTTTTACAAGGCGCCGTTGGCGCACATCGAATCATAAAGAAATGGCGATTTTTTTTTGTCCGGGATATACAGAGTTTTGACGGTTTTTCGCCTGTAGTTTATTTCCTACGGCCTGGCAAATGTTTCGGCGTTGTATGGGGGGTAGGGGGGACCCTCCCCAACAGTTTTTACAAGGCGCGGTTGGCGCACATCGAATCATAAGGAAATGGCGATTTTTTTTTGTCCGGGATATACAGAGTTTTGACGGTTTTTCGCCTGTCGTGTTTTTCCTACGGCCTGGCAAATGTTTCGGCGTTGTATGGGGTGTGGGGGAGACCCTCTCCAACAGTTTTTACAAGGCGCCGTTGGCGCACATCGAATCATAAAGAAATGGCGATTTTTTTTTGTCCGGGATATACAGAGTTTTGACGGTTTTTCGCCTGTAGTTTATTTCCTACGGCCTGGCAAATGTTTCGGCGTTGTATGGGGGGTAGGGGGGACCCTCCCCAACAGTTTTTACAAGGCGCCGTTGGCGCACATCGAATCATAAAGAAATGGCGAATTTTTTTTCCCGGGATATACAGAGTTTTGACGGTTTTTCGCCTGTCGTGTTTTTCCTACGGCCTGGCAAATGTTTCGGCGTTGTATGGGGTGTGGGGGAGACCCTCTCCAACAGTTTTTACAAGGCGCCGTTGGCGCACATCGAATCATAAAGAAATGGCGATTTTTTTTTGTCCGGGATATACAGAGTTTTGACAGTTTTTCGCCTGTCGTGTTTTTCCTACGGCCTGGCAAATGTTTCGGCGTTGTATGGGTTGTAGGGGGGACCCTCCCCAACAGTTTTTACAAGGCGCCGTTGGCGCACATCGAATCATAAAGAAATGGCGATTTTTTTTTGTCCGGGATATACAGAGTTTTGACAGTTTTTCGCCTGTCGTGTTTTTCCTACGGCCTGGCAAATGTTTCGGCGTTGTATGGGTTGTAGGGGGGAACCTCCCCAACAGTTTTTACAAGGCGCCGTTGGCGCACATCGAATCATAAAGAAATGGCGATTTTTTTTTGTCCGGGATATACAGAGTTTTGACAGTTTTTCGCCTGTCGTGTTTTTCCTACGGCCTGGCAAATGTTTCGGCGTTGTATGGGTTGTAGGGGGGACCCTCCCCAACAGTTTTTACAAGGCGCCGTTGGCGCACATCGAATCATAAAGAAATGGCGATTTTTTTTTTTCCGGGATATACAGAGTTTTGACAGTTTTTCGCCTGTCGTGTTTTTCCTACGGCCTGGCAAATGTTTCGGCGTTGTATGGGTTGTAGGGGGGACCCTCCCCAACAGTTTTTACAAGGCGCCGTTGGCGCACATCGAATCATAAAGAAATGGCGATTTTTTTTTGTCCGGGATATACAGAGTTTTGACGGTTTTTCGCCTGTAGTTTATTTCCTACGGCCTGGCAAATGTTTCGGCGTTGTATGGGTTGTAGGGGGGACCCTCCCCAACAGTTTTTACAAGGCGCCGTTGGCGCACATCGAATCATAAAGAAATGGCGATTTTTTTTTGTCCGGGATATACAGAGTTTTGACGGTTTTTCGCCTGTAGTTTATTTCCTACGGCCTGGCAAATGTTTCGGCGTTGTATGGGGTGTGGGGGAGACCCTCTCCAACAGTTTTTACAAGGCGCCGTTGGCGCACATCGAATCATAAAGAAATGGCGATTTTTTTTTGTCCGGGATATACAGATTTTTGACGGTTTTTCGCCTGTAGTTTATTTCCTACGGCCTGGCAAATGTTTCGGCGTTGTATGGGGTGTGGGGGAGACCCTCTCCAACAGTTTTTACAAGGCGCCGTTGGCGCACATCGAATCATAAAGAAATGGCGATTTTTTTTTGTCCGGGATATACAGAGTTTTGACAGTTTTTCGCCTGTCGTGTTTTTCCTACGGCCTGGCAAATGTTTCGGCGTTGTATGGGTTGTAGGGGGGACCCTCCCCAACAGTTTTTACAAGGCGCCGTTGGCGCACATCGAATCATAAAGAAATGGCGATTTTTTTTTGTCCGGGATATACAGAGTTTTGACAGTTTTTCGCCTGTCGTGTTTTTCCTACGGCCTGGCAAATGTTTCGGCGTTGTATGGGGTGTGGGGGAGACCCTCTCCAATAGTTTTTACAAGGCGCCGTTGGCGCACATCGAATCATAAAGAAATGGCGATTTTTTTTTGTCCGGGATATACAGAGTTTTGACAGTTTTTCGCCTGACGTGTTTTTCCTACGGCCTGGCAAATGTTTCGGCGTTGTATGGGTTGTAGGGGGGACCCTCCCCAACAGTTTTTACAAGGCGCCGTTGGCGCACATCGAATCATAAAGAAATGGCGATTTTTTTTTGTCCGGGATATACAGAGTTTTGACGGTTTTTCGCCTGTAGTTTATTTCCTACGGCCTGGCAAATGTTTCGGCGTTGTATGGGGTGTGGGGGAGACCCTCTCCAACAGTTTTTGCAAGGCGCCGTTGGCGCACATCGAATCATAAAGAAATGGCGATTTTTTTTTGTCCGGGATATACAGAGTTTTGACAGTTTTTCGCCTGTCGTGTTTTTCCTACGGCCTGGCAAATGTTTCGGCGTTGTATGGGTTGTAGGGGGGACCCTCCCCAACAGTTTTTACAAGGCGCCGTTGGCGCACATCGAATCATAAAGAAATGGCGATTTTTTTTTGTCCGGGATATACAGAGTTTTGACAGTTTTTCGCCTGTCGTGTTTTTCCTACGGCCTGGCAAATGTTTCGGCGTTGTATGGGGTGTGGGGGAGACCCTCTCCAACAGTTTTTACAAGGCGCCGTTGGCGCACATCGAATCATAAAGAAATGGCGATTTTTTTTTGTCCGGGATAAACAGAGTTTTGACAGTTTTTCGCCTGTCGTGTTTTTCCTACGGCCTGGCAAATGTTTCGGCGTTGTATGGGTTGTAGGGGGGACCCTCCCCAACAGTTTTTACAAGGCGCCGTTGGCGCACATCGAATCATAAAGAAATGGCGATTTTTTTTTGTCCGGGATATACAGATTTTTGACGGTTTTTCGCCTGTAGTTTATTTCCTACGGCCTGGCAAATGTTTCGGCGTTGTATGGGGTGTGGGGGAGACCCTCTCCAACAGTTTTTACAAGGCGCCGTTGGCGCACATCGAATCATAAAGAAATGGCGATTTTTTTTTGTCCGGGATATACAGAGTTTTGACAGTTTTTCGCCTGTCGTGTTTTTCCTACGGCCTGGCAAATGTTTCGGCGTTGTATGGGGTGTGGGGGAGACCCTCTCCAACAGTTTTTACAAGGCGCCGTTGGCGCACATCGAATCATAAAGAAATGGCGATTTTTTTTTGTCCGGGATATACAGAGTTTTGACGGTTTTTCGCCTGTAGTTTATTTCCTACGGCCTGGCAAATGTTTCGGCGTTGTATGGGTTGTAGGGGGGACCCTCCCCAACAGTTTTTACAAGGCGCCGTTGGCGCACATCGAATCATAAAGAAATGGCGATTTTTTTTTGTCCGGGATATACAGATTTTTGACGGTTTTTCGCCTGTAGTTTATTTCCTACGGCCTGGCAAATGTTTCGGCGTTGTATGGGGTGTGGGGGAGACCCTCTCCAACAGTTTTTACAAGGCGCCGTTGGCGCACATCGAATCATAAAGAAATGGCGATTTTTTTTTGTCCGGGATATACAGAGTTTTGACAGTTTTTCGCCTGTCGTGTTTTTCCTACGGCCTGGCAAATGTTTCGGCGTTGTATGGGTTGTAGGGGGGACCCTCCCCAACAGTTTTTACAAGGCGCCGTTGGCGCACATCGAATCATAAAGAAATGGCGATTTTTTTTTGTCCGGGATATACAGATTTTTGACGGTTTTTCGCCTGTAGTTTATTTCCTACGGCCTGGCAAATGTTTCGGCGTTGTATGGGGTGTGGGGGAGACCCTCTCCAACAGTTTTTACAAGGCGCCGTTGGCGCACATCGAATCATAAAGAAATGGCGATTTTTTTTTGTCCGGGATATACAGAGTTTTGACAGTTTTTCGCCTGTCGTGTTTTTCCTACGGCCTGGCAAATGTTTCGGCGTTGTATGGGTTGTAGGGGAGACCCTCTCCAACAGTTTTTACAAGGCGCCGTTGGCGCACATCGAATCATAAAGAAATGGCGATTTTTTTTTGTCCGGGATATACAGAGTTTTGACAGTTTTTCGCCTGTCGTGTTTTTCCTACGGCCTGGCAAATGTTTCGGCGTTGTATGGGTTGTAGGGGGGACCCTCCCCAACAGTTTTTACAAGGCGCCGTTGGCGCACATCGAATCATAAAGAAATGGCGATTTTTTTTTGTCCGGGATATACAGATTTTTGACGGTTTTTCGCCTGTAGTTTATTTCCTACGGCCTGGCAAATGTTTCGGCGTTGTATGGGGTGTGGGGGAGACCCTCTCCAACAGTTTTTACAAGGCGCCGTTGGCGCACATCGAATCATAAAGAAATGGCGATTTTTTTTTGTCCGGGATATACAGAGTTTTGACAGTTTTTCGCCTGTCGTGTTTTTCCTACGGCCTGGCAAATGTTTCGGCGTTGTATGGGTTGTAGGGGGGACCCTCCCCAACAGTTTTTACAAGGCGCCGTTGGCGCACATCGAATCATAAAGAAATGGCGATTTTTTTTTGTCCGGGATATACAGAGTTTTGACAGTTTTTCGCCTGTCGTGTTTTTCCTACGGCCTGGCAAATGTTTCGGCGTTGTATGGGGTGTGGGGGAGACCCTCTCCAACAGTTTTTACAAGGCGCCGTTGGCGCACATCGAATCATAAAGAAATGGCGATTTTTTTTTGTCCGGGATATACAGAGTTTTGACGGTTTTTCGCCTGTAGTTTATTTCCTACGGCCTGGCAAATGTTTCGGCGTTGTATGGGTTGTAGGGGGGACCCTCCCCAACAGTTTTTACAAGGCGCCGTTGGCGCACATCGAATCATAAAGAAATGGCGATTTTTTTTTGTCCGGGATATACAGATTTTTGACGGTTTTTCGCCTGTAGTTTATTTCCTACGGCCTGGCAAATGTTTCGGCGTTGTATGGGGTGTGGGGGAGACCCTCCCCAACAGTTTTTACAAGGCGCCGTTGGCGCACATCGAATCATAAAGAAATGGCGATTTTTTTTTGTCCGGGATATACAGAGTTTTGACGGTTTTTCGCCTGTAGTTTATTTCCTACGGCCTGGCAAATGTTTCGGCGTTGTATGGGGTGTGGGGGAGACCCTCTCCAACAGTTTTTACAAGGCGCCGTTGGCGCACATCGAATCATAAAGAAATGGCGATTTTTTTTTGTCCGGGATATACAGAGTTTTGACAGTTTTTCGCCTGTCGTGTTTTTCCTACGGCCTGGCAAATGTTTCGGCGTTGTATGGGGTGTGGGGGAGACCCTCTCCAATAGTTTTTACAAGGCGCCGTTGGCGCACATCGAATCATAAAGAAATGGCGATTTTTTTTTGTCCGGGATATACAGAGTTTTGACAGTTTTTCGCCTGACGTGTTTTTCCTACGGCCTGGCAAATGTTTCGGCGTTGTATGGGTTGTAGGGGGGACCCTCCCCAACAGTTTTTACAAGGCGCCGTTGGCGCACATCGAATCATAAAGAAATGGCGATTTTTTTTTGTCCGGGATATACAGAGTTTTGACGGTTTTTCGCCTGTAGTTTATTTCCTACGGCCTGGCAAATGTTTCGGCGTTGTATGGGGTGTGGGGGAGACCCTCTCCAACAGTTTTTGCAAGGCGCCGTTGGCGCACATCGAATCATAAAGAAATGGCGATTTTTTTTTGTCCGGGATATACAGAGTTTTGACGGTTTTTCGCCTGTAGTTTATTTCCTACGGCCTGGCAAATGTTTCGGCGTTGTATGGGGTGTGGGGGAGACCCTCTCCAACAGTTTTTGCAAGGCGCCGTTGGCGCACATCGAATCATAAAGAAATGGCGATTTTTTTTTGTCCGGGATATACAGAGTTTTGACAGTTTTTCGCCTGTCGTGTTTTTCCTACGGCCTGGCAAATGTTTCGGCGTTGTATGGGTTGTAGGGGGGACCCTCCCCAACAGTTTTTACAAGGCGCCGTTGGCGCACATCGAATCATAAAGAAATGGCGATTTTTTTTTGTCCGGGATATACAGAGTTTTGACAGTTTTTCGCCTGTCGTGTTTTTCCTACGGCCTGGCAAATGTTTCGGCGTTGTATGGGGTGTGGGGGAGACCCTCTCCAACAGTTTTTACAAGGCGCCGTTGGCGCACATCGAATCATAAAGAAATGGCGATTTTTTTTTGTCCGGGATATACAGAGTTTTGACGGTTTTTCGCCTGTAGTTTATTTCCTACGGCCTGGCAAATGTTTCGGCGTTGTATGGGTTGTAGGGGGGACCCTCCCCAACAGTTTTTACAAGGCGCCGTTGGCGCACATCGAATCATAAAGAAATGGCGATTTTTTTTTGTCCGGGATATACAGATTTTTGACGGTTTTTCGCCTGTAGTTTATTTCCTACGGCCTGGCAAATGTTTCGGCGTTGTATGGGGTGTGGGGGAGACCCTCTCCAACAGTTTTTACAAGGCGCCGTTGGCGCACATCGAATCATAAAGAAATGGCGATTTTTTTTTGTCCGGGATATACAGAGTTTTGACAGTTTTTCGCCTGTCGTGTTTTTCCTACGGCCTGGCAAATGTTTCGGCGTTGTATGGGTTGTAGGGGGGACCCTCCCCAACAGTTTTTACAAGGCGCCGTTGGCGCACATCTAATCATAAAGAAATGGCGATTTTTTTTTGTCCGGGATATACAGAGTTTTGACGGTTTTTCGCCTGTAGTTTATTTCCTACGGCCTGGCAAATGTTTCGGCGTTGTATGGGGTGTGGGGGAGACCCTCTCCAACAGTTTTTACAAGGCGCCGTTGGCGCACATCGAATCATAAAGAAATGGCGATTTTTTTTTGTCCGGGATATACAGAGTTTTGACGGTTTTTCGCCTGTAGTTTATTTCCTACGGCCTGGCAAATGTTTCGGCGTTGTATGGGTTGTAGGGGGGACCCTCCCCAACAGTTTTTACAAGGCGCCGTTGGCGCACATCGAATCATAAAGAAATGGCGATTTTTTTTTGTCCGGGATATACAGATTTTTGACGGTTTTTCGCCTGTAGTTTATTTCCTACGGCCTGGCAAATGTTTCGGCGTTGTATGGGGTGTGGGGGAGACCCTCTCCAACAGTTTTTACAAGGCGCCGTTGGCGCACATCGAATCATAAAGAAATGGCGATTTTTTTTTGTCCGGGATATACAGAGTTTTGACAGTTTTTCGCCTGTCGTGTTTTTCCTACGGCCTGGCAAATGTTTCGGCGTTGTATGGGTTGTAGGGGGGACCCTCCCCAACAGTTTTTACAAGGCGCCGTTGGCGCACATCGAATCATAAAGAAATGGCGATTTTTTTTTGTCCGGGATATACAGATTTTTGACGGTTTTTCGCCTGTAGTTTATTTCCTACGGCCTGGCAAATGTTTCGGCGTTGTATGGGGTGTGGGGGAGACCCTCTCCAACAGTTTTTACAAGGCGCCGTTGGCGCACATCGAATCATAAAGAAATGGCGATTTTTTTTTGTCCGGGATATACAGATTTTTGACGGTTTTTCGCCTGTAGTTTATTTCCTACGGCCTGGCAAATGTTTCGGCGTTGTATGGGGTGTGGGGGAGACCCTCTCCAACAGTTTTTACAAGGCGCCGTTGGCGCACATCGAATCATAAAGAAATGGCGATTTTTTTTTGTCCGGGATATACAGAGTTTTGACAGTTTTTCGCCTGTCGTGTTTTTCCTACGGCCTGGCAAATGTTTCGGCGTTGTATGGGTTGTAGGGGGGACCCTCCCCAACAGTTTTTACAAGGCGCCGTTGGCGCACATCGAATCATAAAGAAATGGCGATTTTTTTTTGTCCGGGATATACAGATTTTTGACGGTTTTTCGCCTGTAGTTTATTTCCTACGGCCTGGCAAATGTTTCGGCGTTGTATGGGGTGTGGGGGAGACCCTCTCCAACAGTTTTTACAAGGCGCCGTTGGCGCACATCGAATCATAAAGAAATGGCGATTTTTTTTTGTCCGGGATATACAGAGTTTTGACAGTTTTTCGCCTGTCGTGTTTTTCCTACGGCCTGGCAAATGTTTCGGCGTTGTATGGGTTGTAGGGGAGACCCTCTCCAACAGTTTTTACAAGGCGCCGTTGGCGCACATCGAATCATAAAGAAATGGCGATTTTTTTTTGTCCGGGATATACAGAGTTTTGACAGTTTTTCGCCTGTCGTGTTTTTCCTACGGCCTGGCAAATGTTTCGGCGTTGTATGGGTTGTAGGGGGGACCCTCCCCAACAGTTTTTACAAGGCGCCGTTGGCGCACATCGAATCATAAAGAAATGGCGATTTTTTTTTGTCCGGGATATACAGATTTTTGACGGTTTTTCGCCTGTAGTTTATTTCCTACGGCCTGGCAAATGTTTCGGCGTTGTATGGGGTGTGGGGGAGACCCTCTCCAACAGTTTTTACAAGGCGCCGTTGGCGCACATCGAATCATAAAGAAATGGCGATTTTTTTTTGTCCGGGATATACAGAGTTTTGACAGTTTTTCGCCTGTCGTGTTTTTCCTACGGCCTGGCAAATGTTTCGGCGTTGTATGGGTTGTAGGGGGGACCCTCCCCAACAGTTTTTACAAGGCGCCGTTGGCGCACATCGAATCATAAAGAAATGGCGATTTTTTTTTGTCCGGGATATACAGAGTTTTGACAGTTTTTCGCCTGTCGTGTTTTTCCTACGGCCTGGCAAATGTTTCGGCGTTGTATGGGGTGTGGGGGAGACCCTCTCCAACAGTTTTTACAAGGCGCCGTTGGCGCACATCGAATCATAAAGAAATGGCGATTTTTTTTTGTCCGGGATATACAGAGTTTTGACGGTTTTTCGCCTGTAGTTTATTTCCTACGGCCTGGCAAATGTTTCGGCGTTGTATGGGTTGTAGGGGGGACCCTCCCCAACAGTTTTTACAAGGCGCCGTTGGCGCACATCGAATCATAAAGAAATGGCGATTTTTTTTTGTCCGGGATATACAGATTTTTGACGGTTTTTCGCCTGTAGTTTATTTCCTACGGCCTGGCAAATGTTTCGGCGTTGTATGCGGTGTGGGGGAGACCCTCTCCAACAGTTTTTACAAGGCGCCGTTGGCGCACATCGAATCATAAAGAAATGGCGATTTTTTTTTGTCCGGGATATACAGAGTTTTGACAGTTTTTCGCCTGTCGTGTTTTTCCTACGGCCTGGCAAATGTTTCGGCGTTGTATGGGTTGTAGGGGGGACCCTCCCCAACAGTTTTTACAAGGCGCCGTTGGCGCACATCGAATCATAAAGAAATGGCGATTTTTTTTTGTCCGGGATATACAGATTTTTGACGGTTTTTCGCCTGTAGTTTATTTCCTACAGCCTGGCAAATGTTTCGGCGTTGTATGGGGTGTGGGGGAGACCCTCTCCAACAGTTTTTACAAGGCGCCGTTGGCGCACATCGAATCATAAAGAAATGGCGATTTTTTTTTGTCCGGGATATACAGAGTTTTGACAGTTTTTCGCCTGTCGTGTTTTTCCTACGGCCTGGCAAATGTTTCGGCGTTGTATGGGTTGTAGGGGGGACCCTCCCCAACAGTTTTTACAAGGCGCCGTTGGCGCACATCTAATCATAAAGAAATGGCGATTTTTTTTTGTCCGGGATATACAGAGTTTTGACGGTTTTTCGCCTGTAGTTTATTTCCTACGGCCTGGCAAATGTTTCGGCGTTGTATGGGGTGTGGGGGAGACCCTCTCCAACAGTTTTTACAAGGCGCCGTTGGCGCACATCGAATCATAAAGAAATGGCGATTTTTTTTTGTCCGGGATATACAGAGTTTTGACAGTTTTTCGCCTGTCGTGTTTTTCCTACGGCCTGGCAAATGTTTCGGCGTTGTATGGGGTGTGGGGGAGACCCTCTCCAACAGTTTTTACAAGGCGCCGTTGGCGCACATCGAATCATAAAGAAATGGCGATTTTTTTTTGTCCGGGATATACAGAGTTTTGACAGTTTTTCGCCTGTCGTGTTTTTCCTACGGCCTGGCAAATGTTTCGGCGTTGTATGGGTTGTAGGGGGGACCCTCCCCAACAGTTTTTACAAGGCGCCGTTGGCGCACATCGAATCATAAAGAAATGGCGATTTTTTTTTGTCCGGGATATACAGAGTTTTGACAGTTTTTCGCCTGTCGTGTTTTTCCTACGGCCTGGCAAATGTTTCGGCGTTGTATGGGGTGTGGGGGAGACCCTCTCCAATAGTTTTTACAAGGCGCCGTTGGCGCACATCGAATCATAAAGAAATGGCGATTTTTTTTTGTCCGGGATATACAGAGTTTTGACAGTTTTTCGCCTGACGTGTTTTTCCTACGGCCTGGCAAATGTTTCGGCGTTGTATGGGTTGTAGGGGGGACCCTCCCCAACAGTTTTTACAAGGCGCCGTTGGCGCACATCGAATCATAAAGAAATGGCGATTTTTTTTTGTCCGGGATATACAGAGTTTTGACGGTTTTTCGCCTGTAGTTTATTTCCTACGGCCTGGCAAATGTTTCGGCGTTGTATGGGGTGTGGGGGAGACCCTCTCCAACAGTTTTTGCAAGGCGCCGTTGGCGCACATCGAATCATAAAGAAATGGCGATTTTTTTTTGTCCGGGATATACAGAGTTTTGACAGTTTTTCGCCTGTCGTGTTTTTCCTACGGCCTGGCAAATGTTTCGGCGTTGTATGGGTTGTAGGGGGGACCCTCCCCAACAGTTTTTACAAGGCGCCGTTGGCGCACATCGAATCATAAAGAAATGGCGATTTTTTTTTGTCCGGGATATACAGAGTTTTGACAGTTTTTCGCCTGTCGTGTTTTTCCTACGGCCTGGCAAATGTTTCGGCGTTGTATGGGGTGTGGGGGAGACCCTCTCCAACAGTTTTTACAAGGCGCCGTTGGCGCACATCGAATCATAAAGAAATGGCGATTTTTTTTTGTCCGGGATAAACAGAGTTTTGACAGTTTTTCGCCTGTCGTGTTTTTCCTACGGCCTGGCAAATGTTTCGGCGTTGTATGGGTTGTAGGGGGGACCCTCCCCAACAGTTTTTACAAGGCGCCGTTGGCGCACATCGAATCATAAAGAAATGGCGATTTTTTTTTGTCCGGGATATACAGATTTTTGACGGTTTTTCGCCTGTAGTTTATTTCCTACGGCCTGGCAAATGTTTCGGCGTTGTATGGGGTGTGGGGGAGACCCTCTCCAACAGTTTTTACAAGGCGCCGTTGGCGCACATCGAATCATAAAGAAATGGCGATTTTTTTTTGTCCGGGATATACAGAGTTTTGACAGTTTTTCGCCTGTCGTGTTTTTCCTACGGCCTGGCAAATGTTTCGGCGTTGTATGGGGTGTGGGGGAGACCCTCTCCAACAGTTTTTACAAGGCGCCGTTGGCGCACATCGAATCATAAAGAAATGGCGATTTTTTTTTGTCCGGGATATACAGAGTTTTGACGGTTTTTCGCCTGTAGTTTATTTCCTACGGCCTGGCAAATGTTTCGGCGTTGTATGGGTTGTAGGGGGGACCCTCCCCAACAGTTTTTACAAGGCGCCGTTGGCGCACATCGAATCATAAAGAAATGGCGATTTTTTTTTGTCCGGGATATACAGATTTTTGACGGTTTTTCGCCTGTAGTTTATTTCCTACGGCCTGGCAAATGTTTCGGCGTTGTATGGGGTGTGGGGGAGACCCTCTCCAACAGTTTTTACAAGGCGCCGTTGGCGCACATCGAATCATAAAGAAATGGCGATTTTTTTTTGTCCGGGATATACAGAGTTTTGACAGTTTTTCGCCTGTCGTGTTTTTCCTACGGCCTGGCAAATGTTTCGGCGTTGTATGGGTTGTAGGGGGGACCCTCCCCAACAGTTTTTACAAGGCGCCGTTGGCGCACATCGAATCATAAAGAAATGGCGATTTTTTTTTGTCCGGGATATACAGATTTTTGACGGTTTTTCGCCTGTAGTTTATTTCCTACGGCCTGGCAAATGTTTCGG
This sequence comes from Pseudeuparius sepicola, assembly GCA_963920635.1. Lineage (NCBI taxonomy): Eukaryota > Metazoa > Arthropoda > Insecta > Coleoptera > Anthribidae > Pseudeuparius > Pseudeuparius sepicola. The sequence continues at coordinate 796,183 of OY987308.1, forward strand.
CGTTGTATGGGGTGTGGGGGAGACCCTCTCCAACAGTTTTTACAAGGCGCCGTTGGCGCACATCGAATCATAAAGAAATGGCGATTTTTTTTTGTTCGGGATATACAGAGTTTTGACAGTTTTTCGCCTGTCGTGTTTTTCCTACGGCCTGGCAAATGTTTCGGCGTTGTATGGGTTGTAGGGGAGACCCTCTCCAACAGTTTTTACAAGGCGCCGTTGGCGCACATCGAATCATAAAGAAATGGCGATTTTTTTTTGTCCGGGATATACAGAGTTTTGACAGTTTTTCGCCTGTCGTGTTTTTCCTACGGCCTGGCAAATGTTTCGGCGTTGTATGGGTTGTAGGGGGGACCCTCCCCAACAGTTTTTACAAGGCGCCGTTGGCGCACATCGAATCATAAAGAAATGGCGATTTTTTTTTGTCCGGGATATACAGATTTTTGACGGTTTTTCGCCTGTAGTTTATTTCCTACGGCCTGGCAAATGTTTCGGCGTTGTATGGGGTGTGGGGGAGACCCTCTCCAACAGTTTTTACAAGGCGCCGTTGGCGCACATCGAATCATAAAGAAATGGCGATTTTTTTTTGTCCGGGATATACAGAGTTTTGACAGTTTTTCGCCTGTCGTGTTTTTCCTACGGCCTGGCAAATGTTTCGGCGTTGTATGGGTTGTAGGGGGGACCCTCCCCAACAGTTTTTACAAGGCGCCGTTGGCGCACATCGAATCATAAAGAAATGGCGATTTTTTTTTGTCCGGGATATACAGAGTTTTGACAGTTTTTCGCCTGTCGTGTTTTTCCTACGGCCTGGCAAATGTTTCGGCGTTGTATGGGGTGTGGGGGAGACCCTCTCCAACAGTTTTTACAAGGCGCCGTTGGCGCACATCGAATCATAAAGAAATGGCGATTTTTTTTTGTCCGGGATATACAGAGTTTTGACGGTTTTTCGCCTGTAGTTTATTTCCTACGGCCTGGCAAATGTTTCGGCGTTGTATGGGTTGTAGGGGGGACCCTCCCCAACAGTTTTTACAAGGCGCCGTTGGCGCACATCGAATCATAAAGAAATGGCGATTTTTTTTTGTCCGGGATATACAGATTTTTGACGGTTTTTCGCCTGTAGTTTATTTCCTACGGCCTGGCAAATGTTTCGGCGTTGTATGGGGTGTGGGGGAGACCCTCCCCAACAGTTTTTACAAGGCGCCGTTGGCGCACATCGAATCATAAAGAAATGGCGATTTTTTTTTGTCCGGGATATACAGAGTTTTGACGGTTTTTCGCCTGTAGTTTATTTCCTACGGCCTGGCAAATGTTTCGGCGTTGTATGGGGTGTGGGGGAGACCCTCTCCAACAGTTTTTACAAGGCGCCGTTGGCGCACATCGAATCATAAAGAAATGGCGATTTTTTTTTGTCCGGGATATACAGAGTTTTGACAGTTTTTCGCCTGTCGTGTTTTTCCTACGGCCTGGCAAATGTTTCGGCGTTGTATGGGGTGTGGGGGAGACCCTCTCCAATAGTTTTTACAAGGCGCCGTTGGCGCACATCGAATCATAAAGAAATGGCGATTTTTTTTTGTCCGGGATATACAGAGTTTTGACAGTTTTTCGCCTGACGTGTTTTTCCTACGGCCTGGCAAATGTTTCGGCGTTGTATGGGTTGTAGGGGGGACCCTCCCCAACAGTTTTTACAAGGCGCCGTTGGCGCACATCGAATCATAAAGAAATGGCGATTTTTTTTTGTCCGGGATATACAGAGTTTTGACGGTTTTTCGCCTGTAGTTTATTTCCTACGGCCTGGCAAATGTTTCGGCGTTGTATGGGGTGTGGGGGAGACCCTCTCCAACAGTTTTTGCAAGGCGCCGTTGGCGCACATCGAATCATAAAGAAATGGCGATTTTTTTTTGTCCGGGATATACAGAGTTTTGACGGTTTTTCGCCTGTAGTTTATTTCCTACGGCCTGGCAAATGTTTCGGCGTTGTATGGGGTGTGGGGGAGACCCTCTCCAACAGTTTTTGCAAGGCGCCGTTGGCGCACATCGAATCATAAAGAAATGGCGATTTTTTTTTGTCCGGGATATACAGAGTTTTGACAGTTTTTCGCCTGTCGTGTTTTTCCTACGGCCTGGCAAATGTTTCGGCGTTGTATGGGTTGTAGGGGGGACCCTCCCCAACAGTTTTTACAAGGCGCCGTTGGCGCACATCGAATCATAAAGAAATGGCGATTTTTTTTTGTCCGGGATATACAGAGTTTTGACAGTTTTTCGCCTGTCGTGTTTTTCCTACGGCCTGGCAAATGTTTCGGCGTTGTATGGGGTGTGGGGGAGACCCTCTCCAACAGTTTTTACAAGGCGCCGTTGGCGCACATCGAATCATAAAGAAATGGCGATTTTTTTTTGTCCGGGATATACAGAGTTTTGACGGTTTTTCGCCTGTAGTTTATTTCCTACGGCCTGGCAAATGTTTCGGCGTTGTATGGGTTGTAGGGGGGACCCTCCCCAACAGTTTTTACAAGGCGCCGTTGGCGCACATCGAATCATAAAGAAATGGCGATTTTTTTTTGTCCGGGATATACAGATTTTTGACGGTTTTTCGCCTGTAGTTTATTTCCTACGGCCTGGCAAATGTTTCGGCGTTGTATGGGGTGTGGGGGAGACCCTCTCCAACAGTTTTTACAAGGCGCCGTTGGCGCACATCGAATCATAAAGAAATGGCGATTTTTTTTTGTCCGGGATATACAGAGTTTTGACAGTTTTTCGCCTGTCGTGTTTTTCCTACGGCCTGGCAAATGTTTCGGCGTTGTATGGGTTGTAGGGGGGACCCTCCCCAACAGTTTTTACAAGGCGCCGTTGGCGCACATCGAATCATAAAGAAATGGCGATTTTTTTTTGTCCGGGATATACAGATTTTTGACGGTTTTTCGCCTGTAGTTTATTTCCTACAGCCTAGCAAATGTTTCGGCGTTGTATGGGGTGTGGGGGAGACCCTCTCCAACAGTTTTTACAAGGCGCCGTTGGCGCACATCGAATCATAAAGAAATGGCGATTTTTTTTTGTCCGGGATATACAGAGTTTTGACAGTTTTTCGCCTGTCGTGTTTTTCCTACGGCCTGGCAAATGTTTCGGCGTTGTATGGGTTGTAGGGGGGACCCTCCCCAACAGTTTTTACAAGGCGCCGTTGGCGCACATCTAATCATAAAGAAATGGCGATTTTTTTTTGTCCGGGATATACAGAGTTTTGACGGTTTTTCGCCTGTAGTTTATTTCCTACGGCCTGGCAAATGTTTCGGCGTTGTATGGGGTGTGGGGGAGACCCTCTCCAACAGTTTTTACAAGGCGCCGTTGGCGCACATCGAATCATAAAGAAATGGCGATTTTTTTTTGTCCGGGATATACAGAGTTTTGACGGTTTTTCGCCTGTAGTTTATTTCCTACGGCCTGGCAAATGTTTCGGCGTTGTATGGGTTGTAGGGGGGACCCTCCCCAACAGTTTTTACAAGGCGCCGTTGGCGCACATCGAATCATAAAGAAATGGCGATTTTTTTTTGTCCGGGATATACAGATTTTTGACGGTTTTTCGCCTGTAGTTTATTTCCTACGGCCTGGCAAATGTTTCGGCGTTGTATGGGGTGTGGGGGAGACCCTCTCCAACAGTTTTTACAAGGCGCCGTTGGCGCACATCGAATCATAAAGAAATGGCGATTTTTTTTTGTCCGGGATATACAGAGTTTTGACAGTTTTTCGCCTGTCGTGTTTTTCCTACGGCCTGGCAAATGTTTCGGCGTTGTATGGGTTGTAGGGGGGACCCTCCCCAACAGTTTTTACAAGGCGCCGTTGGCGCACATCGAATCATAAAGAAATGGCGATTTTTTTTTGTCCGGGATATACAGATTTTTGACGGTTTTTCGCCTGTAGTTTATTTCCTACGGCCTGGCAAATGTTTCGGCGTTGTATGGGGTGTGGGGGAGACCCTCTCCAACAGTTTTTACAAGGCGCCGTTGGCGCACATCGAATCATAAAGAAATGGCGATTTTTTTTTGTCCGGGATATACAGATTTTTGACGGTTTTTCGCCTGTAGTTTATTTCCTACGGCCTGGCAAATGTTTCGGCGTTGTATGGGGTGTGGGGGAGACCCTCTCCAACAGTTTTTACAAGGCGCCGTTGGCGCACATCGAATCATAAAGAAATGGCGATTTTTTTTTGTCCGGGATATACAGAGTTTTGACAGTTTTTCGCCTGTCGTGTTTTTCCTACGGCCTGGCAAATGTTTCGGCGTTGTATGGGTTGTAGGGGGGACCCTCCCCAACAGTTTTTACAAGGCGCCGTTGGCGCACATCGAATCATAAAGAAATGGCGATTTTTTTTTGTCCGGGATATACAGATTTTTGACGGTTTTTCGCCTGTAGTTTATTTCCTACGGCCTGGCAAATGTTTCGGCGTTGTATGGGGTGTGGGGGAGACCCTCTCCAACAGTTTTTACAAGGCGCCGTTGGCGCACATCGAATCATAAAGAAATGGCGATTTTTTTTTGTCCGGGATATACAGAGTTTTGACAGTTTTTCGCCTGTCGTGTTTTTCCTACGGCCTGGCAAATGTTTCGGCGTTGTATGGGTTGTAGGGGAGACCCTCTCCAACAGTTTTTACAAGGCGCCGTTGGCGCACATCGAATCATAAAGAAATGGCGATTTTTTTTTGTCCGGGATATACAGAGTTTTGACAGTTTTTCGCCTGTCGTGTTTTTCCTACGGCCTGGCAAATGTTTCGGCGTTGTATGGGTTGTAGGGGGGACCCTCCCCAACAGTTTTTACAAGGCGCCGTTGGCGCACATCGAATCATAAAGAAATGGCGATTTTTTTTTGTCCGGGATATACAGATTTTTGACGGTTTTTCGCCTGTAGTTTATTTCCTACGGCCTGGCAAATGTTTCGGCGTTGTATGGGGTGTGGGGGAGACCCTCTCCAACAGTTTTTACAAGGCGCCGTTGGCGCACATCGAATCATAAAGAAATGGCGATTTTTTTTTGTCCGGGATATACAGAGTTTTGACAGTTTTTCGCCTGTCGTGTTTTTCCTACGGCCTGGCAAATGTTTCGGCGTTGTATGGGTTGTAGGGGGGACCCTCCCCAACAGTTTTTACAAGGCGCCGTTGGCGCACATCGAATCATAAAGAAATGGCGATTTTTTTTTGTCCGGGATATACAGAGTTTTGACAGTTTTTCGCCTGTCGTGTTTTTCCTACGGCCTGGCAAATGTTTCGGCGTTGTATGGGGTGTGGGGGAGACCCTCTCCAACAGTTTTTACAAGGCGCCGTTGGCGCACATCGAATCATAAAGAAATGGCGATTTTTTTTTGTCCGGGATATACAGAGTTTTGACGGTTTTTCGCCTGTAGTTTATTTCCTACGGCCTGGCAAATGTTTCGGCGTTGTATGGGTTGTAGGGGGGACCCTCCCCAACAGTTTTTACAAGGCGCCGTTGGCGCACATCGAATCATAAAGAAATGGCGATTTTTTTTTGTCCGGGATATACAGATTTTTGACGGTTTTTCGCCTGTAGTTTATTTCCTACGGCCTGGCAAATGTTTCGGCGTTGTATGCGGTGTGGGGGAGACCCTCTCCAACAGTTTTTACAAGGCGCCGTTGGCGCACATCGAATCATAAAGAAATGGCGATTTTTTTTTGTCCGGGATATACAGAGTTTTGACAGTTTTTCGCCTGTCGTGTTTTTCCTACGGCCTGGCAAATGTTTCGGCGTTGTATGGGTTGTAGGGGGGACCCTCCCCAACAGTTTTTACAAGGCGCCGTTGGCGCACATCGAATCATAAAGAAATGGCGATTTTTTTTTGTCCGGGATATACAGATTTTTGACGGTTTTTCGCCTGTAGTTTATTTCCTACAGCCTGGCAAATGTTTCGGCGTTGTATGGGGTGTGGGGGAGACCCTCTCCAACAGTTTTTACAAGGCGCCGTTGGCGCACATCGAATCATAAAGAAATGGCGATTTTTTTTTGTCCGGGATATACAGAGTTTTGACAGTTTTTCGCCTGTCGTGTTTTTCCTACGGCCTGGCAAATGTTTCGGCGTTGTATGGGTTGTAGGGGGGACCCTCCCCAACAGTTTTTACAAGGCGCCGTTGGCGCACATCTAATCATAAAGAAATGGCGATTTTTTTTTGTCCGGGATATACAGAGTTTTGACGGTTTTTCGCCTGTAGTTTATTTCCTACGGCCTGGCAAATGTTTCGGCGTTGTATGGGGTGTGGGGGAGACCCTCTCCAACAGTTTTTACAAGGCGCCGTTGGCGCACATCGAATCATAAAGAAATGGCGATTTTTTTTTGTCCGGGATATACAGAGTTTTGACGGTTTTTCGCCTGTAGTTTATTTCCTACGGCCTGGCAAATGTTTCGGCGTTGTATGGGTTGTAGGGGGGACCCTCCCCAACAGTTTTTACAAGGCGCCGTTGGCGCACATCGAATCATAAAGAAATGGCGATTTTTTTTTGTCCGGGATATACAGATTTTTGACGGTTTTTCGCCTGTAGTTTATTTCCTACGGCCTGGCAAATGTTTCGGCGTTGTATGGGGTGTGGGGGAGACCCTCTCCAACAGTTTTTACAAGGCGCCGTTGGCGCACATCGAATCATAAAGAAATGGCGATTTTTTTTTGTCCGGGATATACAGAGTTTTGACAGTTTTTCGCCTGTCGTGTTTTTCCTACGGCCTGGCAAATGTTTCGGCGTTGTATGGGTTGTAGGGGGGACCCTCCCCAACAGTTTTTACAAGGCGCCGTTGGCGCACATCGAATCATAAAGAAATGGCGATTTTTTTTTGTCCGGGATATACAGAGTTTTGACAGTTTTTCGCCTGTCGTGTTTTTCCTACGGCCTGGCAAATGTTTCGGCGTTGTATGGGTTGTAGGGGGGACCCTCCCCAACAGTTTTTACAAGGCGCCGTTGGCGCACATCGAATCATAAAGAAATGGCGATTTTTTTTTGTCCGGGATATACAGAGTTTTGACAGTTTTTCGCCTGACGTGTTTTTCCTACGGCCTGGCAAATGTTTCGGCGTTGTATGGGTTGTAGGGGGGACCCTCCCCAACAGTTTTTACAAGGCGCCGTTGGCGCACATCGAATCATAAAGAAATGGCGATTTTTTTTTGTCCGGGATATACAGAGTTTTGACGGTTTTTCGCCTGTAGTTTATTTCCTACGGCCTGGCAAATGTTTCGGCGTTGTATGGGTTGTAGGGGGGACCCTCCTCAACAGTTTTTACAAGGCGCCGTTGGCGCACATCGAATCATAAAGAAATGGCGATTTTTTTTTGTCCGGGATATACAGAGTTTTGACGGTTTTTCGCCTGTAGTTTATTTCCTACGGCCTGGCAAATGTTTCGGCGTTGTATGGGGTGTGGGGGAGACCCTCTCCAACAGTTTTTACAAGGCGCCGTTGGCGCACATCGAATCATAAAGAAATGGCGATTTTTTTTTTGTCCGGGATATACAGAGTTTTGACAGTTTTTCGCCAGTCGTGTTTTTCCTACGGCCTGGCAAATGTTTCGGCGTTGTATGGGGTGTGGGGGAGACCCTCTCCAACAGTTTTTACAAGGCGCCGTTGGCGCACATCGAATCATAAAGAAATGGCGATTTTTTTTTGTCCGGGATATACAGAGTTTTGACAGTTTTTCGCCTGTCGTGTTTTTCCTACGGCCTGGCAAATGTTTCGGCGTTGTATGGGTTGTAGGGGGGACCCTCCCCAACAGTTTTTACAAGGCGCCGTTGGCGCACATCGAATCATAAAGAAATGGCGATTTTTTTTTGTCCGGGATATACAGAGTTTTGACAGTTTTTCGCCTGTAGTTTATTTCCTACGGCCTGGCAAATGTTTCGGCGTTGTATGGGGTGTGGGGGAGACCCTCTCCAACAGTTTTTACAAGGCGCCGTTGGCGCACATCGAATCATAAAGAAATGGCGATTTTTTTTTGTCCGGGATATACAGAGTTTTGACGGTTTTTCGCCTGTAGTTTATTTCCTACGGCCTGGCAAATGTTTCGGCGTTGTATGGGGTGTGGGGGAGACCCTCTCCAACAGTTTTTACAAGGCGCCGTTGGCGCACATCGAATCATAAAGAAATGGCGATTTTTTTTTGTCCGTGATATACAGAGTTTTGACGGTTTTTCGCCTGTAGTTTATTTCCTACGGCCTGGCAAATGTTTCGGCGTTGTATGGGGTGTGGGGGAGACCCTCTCCAACAGTTTTTACAAGGCGCCGTTGGCGCACATCGAATCATAAAGAAATGGCGATTTTTTTTTGTCCGGGATATACAGATTTTTGACGGTTTTTCGCCTGTAGTTTATTTCCTACGGCCTGGCAAATGTTTCGGCGTTGTATGGGGTGTGGGGGAGACCCTCTCCAACAGTTTTTACAAGGCGCCGTTGGCGCACATCGAATCATAAAGAAATGGCGATTTTTTTTTGTCCGGGATATACAGAGTTTTGACAGTTTTTCGCCTGTCGTGTTTTTCCTACGGCCTGGCAAATGTTTCGGCGTTGTATGGGGTGTGGGGGAGACCCTCTCCAACAGTTTTTACAAGGCGCCGTTGGCGCACATCGAATCATAAAGAAATGGCGATTTTTTTTTGTCCGGGATATACAGAGTTTTGACGGTTTTTCGCCTGTAGTTTATTTCCTACGGCCTGGCAAATGTTTCGGCGTTGTATGGGGTGTGGGGGAGACCCTCTCCAACAGTTTTTACAAGGCGCCGTTGGCGCACATCGAATCATAAAGAAATGGCGATTTTTTTTTGTCCGGGATATACAGAGTTTTGACGGTTTTTCGCCTGTAGTTTATTTCCTACGGCCTGGCAAATGTTTCGGCGTTGTATGGGGTGTGGGGGAGACCCTCTCCAACAGTTTTTACAAGGCGCCGTTGGCGCACATCGAATCATAAAGAAATGGCGATTTTTTTTTGTCCGGGATATACAGAGTTTTGACAGTTTTTCGCCTGTCGTGTTTTTCCTACGGCCTGGCAAATGTTTCGGCGTTGTATGGGGTGTGGGGGAGACCCTCTCCAACAGTTTTTACAAGGCGCCGTTGGCGCACATCGAATCATAAAGAAATGGCGATTTTTTTTTGTCCGGGATATACAGAGTTTTGACGGTTTTTCGCCTGTAGTTTATTTCCTACGGCCTGGCAAATGTTTCGGCGTTGTATGGGGTGTGGGGGAGACCCTCTCCAACAGTTTTTACAAGGCGCCGTTGGCGCACATCGAATCATAAAGAAATGGCGATTTTTTTTGTCCGGGATATACAGAGTTTTGACGGTTTTTCGCCTGTAGTTTATTTCCTACGGCCTGGCAAATGTTTCGGCGTTGTATGGGGTGTGGGGGAGACCCTCTCCAACAGTTTTTACAAGGCGCCGTTGGCGCACATCGAATCATAAAGAAATGGCGATTTTTTTTTGTCCGGGATATACAGATTTTTGACGGTTTTTCGCCTGTAGTTTATTTCCTACGGCCTGGCAAATGTTTCGGCGTTGTATGGGGTGTGGGGGAGACCCTCTCCAACAGTTTTTACAAGGCGCCGTTGGCGCACATCGAATCATAAAGAAATGGCGATTTTTTTTTGTCCGGGATATACAGAGTTTTGACAGTTTTTCGCCTGTCGTGTTTTTCCTACGGCCTGGCAAATGTTTCGGCGTTGTATGGGTTGTAGGGGGGACCCTCCCCAACAGTTTTTACAAGGCGCCGTTGGCGCACATCGAATCATAAAGAAATGGCGATTTTTTTTTGTCCGGGATATACAGAGTTTTGACGGTTTTTCGCCTGTAGTTTATTTCCTACGGCCTGGCAAATGTTTCGGCGTTGTATGGGGTGTGGGGGAGACCCTCTCCAACAGTTTTTACAAGGCGCCGTTGGCGCACATCGAATCATAAAGAAATGGCGATTTTTTTTTGTCCGGGATATACAGAGTTTTGACGGTTTTTCGCCTGTAGTTTATTTCCTACGGCCTGGCAAATGTTTCGGCGTTGTATGGGGTGTGGGGGAGACCCTCTCCAACAGTTTTTACAAGGCGCCGTTGGCGCACATCGAATCATAAAGAAATGGCGATTTTTTTTTGTCCGGGATATACAGATTTTTGACGGTTTTTCGCCTGTAGTTTATTTCCTACGGCCTGGCAAATGTTTCGGCGTTGTATGGGGTGTGGGGGAGACCCTCTCCAACAGTTTTTACAAGGCGCCGTTGGCGCACATCGAATCATAAAGAAATGGCGATTTTTTTTTGTCCGGGATATACAGAGTTTTGACAGTTTTTCGCCTGTCGTGTTTTTCCTACGGCCTGGCAAATGTTTCGGCGTTGTATGGGTTGTAGGGGGGACCCTCCCCAACAGTTTTTACAAGGCGCCGTTGGCGCACATCGAATCATAAAGAAATGGCGATTTTTTTTTGTCCGGGATATACAGAGTTTTGACGGTTTTTCGCCTGTAGTTTATTTCCTACGGCCTGGCAAATGTTTCGGCGTTGTATGGGGTGTGGGGGAGACCCTCTCCAACAGTTTTTACAAGGCGCCGTTGGCGCACATCGAATCATAAAGAAATGGCGATTTTTTTTTGTCCGGGATATACAGAGTTTTGACGGTTTTTCGCCTGTAGTTTATTTCCTACGGCCTGGCAAATGTTTCGGCGTTGTATGGGGTGTGGGGGAGACCCTCTCCAACAGTTTTTACAAGGCGCCGTTGGCGCACATCGAATCATAAAGAAATGGCGATTTTTTTTTGTCCGGGATATACAGAGTTTTGACAGTTTTTCGCCTGTCGTGTTTTTCCTACGGCCTGGCAAATGTTTCGGCGTTGTATGGGTTGTAGGGGGGACCCTCCCCAACAGTTTTTACAAGGCGCCGTTGGCGCACATCGAATCATAAAGAAATGGCGATTTTTTTTTGTCCGGGATATACAGAGTTTTGACGGTTTTTCGCCTGTAGTTTATTTCCTACGGCCTGGCAAATGTTTCGGCGTTGTATGGGGTGTGGGGGAGACCCTCTCCAACAGTTTTTACAAGGCGCCGTTGGCGCACATCGAATCATAAAGAAATGGCGATTTTTTTTTGTCCGGGATATACAGAGTTTTGACGGTTTTTCGCCTGTAGTTTATTTCCTACGGCCTGGCAAATGTTTCGGCGTTGTATGGGTTGTAGGGGGGACCCTCCCCAACAGTTTTTACAAGGCGCCGTTGGCGCACATCGAATCATAAAGAAATGGCGATTTTTTTTTGTCCGGGATATACAGAGTTTTGACGGTTTTTCGCCTGTAGTTTATTTCCTACGGCCTGGCAAATGTTTCGGCGTTGTATGGGGTGTGGGGGAGACCCTCTCCAACAGTTTTTACAAGGCGCCGTTGGCGCACATCGAATCATAAAGAAATGGCGATTTTTTTTTGTCCGGGATATACAGAGTTTTGACGGTTTTTCGCCTGTAGTTTATTTCCTACGGCCTGGCAAATGTTTCGGCGTTGTATGGGGTGTGGGGGAGACCCTCTCCAACAGTTTTTACAAGGCGCCGTTGGCGCACATCGAATCATAAAGAAATGGCGATTTTTTTTTGTCCGGGATATACAGAGTTTTGACGGTTTTTCGCCTGTAGTTTATTTCCTACGGCCTGGCAAATGTTTCGGCGTTGTATGGGGTGTGGGGGAGACCCTCTCCAACAGTTTTTACAAGGCGCCGTTGGCGCACATCGAATCATAAAGAAATGGCGATTTTTTTTTGTCCGGGATATACAGAGTTTTGACAGTTTTTCGCCTGTCGTGTTTTTCCTACGGCCTGGCAAATGTTTCGGCGTTGTATGGGTTGTAGGGGGGACCCTCCCCAACAGTTTTTACAAGGCGCCGTTGGCGCACATCGAATCATAAAGAAATGGCGATTTTTTTTTGTCCGGGATATACAGAGTTTTGACGGTTTTTCGCCTGTAGTTTATTTCCTACGGCCTGGCAAATGTTTCGGCGTTGTATGGGGTGTGGGGGAGACCCTCTCCAACAGTTTTTACAAGGCGCCGTTGGCGCACATCGAATCATAAAGAAATGGCGATTTTTTTTTGTCCGGGATATACAGAGTTTTGACAGTTTTTCGCCTGTCGTGTTTTTCCTACGGCCTGGCAAATGTTTCGGCGTTGTATGGGGTGTGGGGGAGACCCTCTCCAATAGTTTTTACATGGCGCCGTTGGCGCACATCGAATCATAAAGAAATGGCGATTTTTTTTTGTCCGGGATATACAGAGTTTTGACAGTTTTTCGCCTGACGTGTTTTTCCTACGGCCTGGCAAATGTTTCGGCGTTGTATGGGTTGTAGGGGGGACCCTCCCCAACAGTTTTTACAAGGCGCCGTTGGCGCACATCGAATCATAAAGAAATGGCGATTTTTTTTTGTCCGGGATATACAGAGTTTTGACGGTTTTTCGCCTGTAGTTTATTTCCTACGGCCTGGCAAATGTTTCGGCGTTGTATGGGGTGTGGGGGAGACCCTCTCCAACAGTTTTTACAAGGCGCCGTTGGCGCACATCGAATCATAAAGAAATGGCGATTTTTTTTTGTCCGGGATATACAGAGTTTTGACAGTTTTTCGCCTGTCGTGTTTTTCCTACGGCCTGGCAAATGTTTCGGCGTTGTATGGGTTGTAGGGGGGACCCTCCCCAACAGTTTTTACAAGGCGCCGTTGGCGCACATCGAATCATAAAGAAATGGCGATTTTTTTTTGTCCGGGATATACAGAGTTTTGACAGTTTTTCGCCTGTCGTGTTTTTCCTACGGCCTGGCAAATGTTTCGGCGTTGTATGGGTTGTAGGGGGGACCCTCCCCAACAGTTTTTACAAGGCGCCGTTGGCGCACATCGAATCATAAAGAAATGGCGATTTTTTTTTGTCCGGGATATACAGATTTTTGACGGTTTTTCGCCTGTAGTTTATTTCCTACGGCCTGGCAAATGTTTCGGCGTTGTATGGGGTGTGGGGGAGACCCTCTCCAACAGTTTTTACAAGGCGCCGTTGGCGCACATCGAATCATAAAGAAATGGCGATTTTTTTTTGTCCGGGATATACAGAGTTTTGACAGTTTTTCGCCTGTCGTGTTTTTCCTACGGCCTGGCAAATGTTTCGGCGTTGTATGGGTTGTAGGGGGGACCCTCCCCAACAGTTTTTACAAGGCGCCGTTGGCGCACATCGAATCATAAAGAAATGGCGATTTTTTTTTGTCCGGGATATACAGAGTTTTGACGGTTTTTCGCCTGTAGTTTATTTCCTACGGCCTGGCAAATGTTTCGGCGTTGTATGGGTTGTAGGGGGGACCCTCCCCAACAGTTTTTACAAGGCGCCGTTGGCGCACATCGAATCATAAAGAAATGGCGATTTTTTTTTGTCCGGGATATACAGAGTTTTGACGGTTTTTCGCCTGTAGTTTATTTCCTACGGCCTGGCAAATGTTTCGGCGTTGTATGGGTTGTAGGGGGGACCCTCCCCAACAGTTTTTACAAGGCGCCGTTGGCGCACATCGAATCATAAAGAAATGGCGATTTTTTTTTGTCCGGGATATACAGAGTTTTGACGGTTTTTCGCCTGTAGTTTATTTCCTACGGCCTGGCAAATGTTTCGGCGTTGTATGGGGTGTGGGGGAGACCCTCTCCAACAGTTTTTACAAGGCGCCGTTGGCGCACATCGAATCATAAAGAAATGGCGATTTTTTTTTGTCCGGGATATACAGAGTTTTGACGGTTTTTCGCCTGTAGTTTATTTCCTACGGCCTGGCAAATGTTTCGGCGTTGTATGGGGGGTAGGGGGGACCCTCCCCAACAGTTTTTACAAGGCGCGGTTGGCGCACATCGAATCATAAGGAAATGGCGATTTTTTTTTGTCCGGGATATACAGAGTTTTGACGGTTTTTCGCCTGTCGTGTTTTTCCTACGGCCTGGCAAATGTTTCGGCGTTGTATGGGGTGTGGGGGAGACCCTCTCCAACAGTTTTTACAAGGCGCCGTTGGCGCACATCGAATCATAAAGAAATGGCGATTTTTTTTTTGTCCGGGATATACAGAGTTTTGACGGTTTTTCGCCTGTAGTTTATTTCCTACGGCCTGGCAAATGTTTCGGCGTTGTATGGGGGGTAGGGGGGACCCTCCCCAACAGTTTTTACAAGGCGCCGTTGGCGCACATCGAATCATAAAGAAATGGCGAATTTTTTTTCCCGGGATATACAGAGTTTTGACGGTTTTTCGCCTGTCGTGTTTTTCCTACGGCCTGGCAAATGTTTCGGCGTTGTATGGGGTGTGGGGGAGACCCTCTCCAACAGTTTTTACAAGGCGCCGTTGGCGCACATCGAATCATAAAGAAATGGCGATTTTTTTTTGTCCGGGATATACAGAGTTTTGACAGTTTTTCGCCTGTCGTGTTTTTCCTACGGCCTGGCAAATGTTTCGGCGTTGTATGGGTTGTAGGGGGGACCCTCCCCAACAGTTTTTACAAGGCGCCGTTGGCGCACATCGAATCATAAAGAAATGGCGATTTTTTTTTGTCCGGGATATACAGAGTTTTGACAGTTTTTCGCCTGTCGTGTTTTTCCTACGGCCTGGCAAATGTTTCGGCGTTGTATGGGTTGTAGGGGGGAACCTCCCCAACAGTTTTTACAAGGCGCCGTTGGCGCACATCGAATCATAAAGAAATGGCGATTTTTTTTTGTCCGGGATATACAGAGTTTTGACAGTTTTTCGCCTGTCGTGTTTTTCCTACGGCCTGGCAAATGTTTCGGCGTTGTATGGGTTGTAGGGGGGACCCTCCCCAACAGTTTTTACAAGGCGCCGTTGGCGCACATCGAATCATAAAGAAATGGCGATTTTTTTTTTCCGGGATATACAGAGTTTTGACAGTTTTTCGCCTGTCGTGTTTTTCCTACGGCCTGGCAAATGTTTCGGCGTTGTATGGGTTGTAGGGGGGACCCTCCCCAACAGTTTTTACAAGGCGCCGTTGGCGCACATCGAATCATAAAGAAATGGCGATTTTTTTTTGTCCGGGATATACAGAGTTTTGACGGTTTTTCGCCTGTAGTTTATTTCCTACGGCCTGGCAAATGTTTCGGCGTTGTATGGGTTGTAGGGGGGACCCTCCCCAACAGTTTTTACAAGGCGCCGTTGGCGCACATCGAATCATAAAGAAATGGCGATTTTTTTTTGTCCGGGATATACAGAGTTTTGACGGTTTTTCGCCTGTAGTTTATTTCCTACGGCCTGGCAAATGTTTCGGCGTTGTATGGGGTGTGGGGGAGACCCTCTCCAACAGTTTTTACAAGGCGCCGTTGGCGCACATCGAATCATAAAGAAATGGCGATTTTTTTTTGTCCGGGATATACAGAGTTTTGACGGTTTTTCGCCTGTAGTTTATTTCCTACGGCCTGGCAAATGTTTCGGCGTTGTATGGGGTGTGGGGGAGACCCTCTCCAACAGTTTTTACAAGGCGCCGTTGGCGCACATCGAATCATAAAGAAATGGCGATTTTTTTTTGTCCGGGATATACAGAGTTTTGACGGTTTTTCGCCTGTAGTTTATTTCCTACGGCCTGGCAAATGTTTCGGCGTTGTATGGGTTGTAGGGGGGACCCTCCCCAACAGTTTTTACAAGGCGCCGTTGGCGCACATCGAATCATAAAGAAATGGCGATTTTTTTTTGTCCGGGATATACAGATTTTTGACGGTTTTTCGCCTGTAGTTTATTTCCTACGGCCTGGCAAATGTTTCGGCGTTGTATGGGGTGTGGGGGAGACCCTCTCCAACAGTTTTTACAAGGCGCCGTTGGCGCACATCGAATCATAAAGAAATGGCGATTTTTTTTTGTCCGGGATATACAGATTTTTGACGGTTTTTCGCCTGTAGTTTATTTCCTACGGCCTGGCAAATGTTTCGGCGTTGTATGGGGTGTGGGGGAGACCCTCTCCAACAGTTTTTACAAGGCGCCGTTGGCGCACATTGAATCATAAAGAAATGGCGATTTTTTTTTGTCCGGGATATACAGAGTTTTGACGGTTTTTCGCCTGTAGTTTATTTCCTACGGCCTGGCAAATGTTTCGGCGTTGTATGGGTTGTAGGGGGGACCCTCCCCAACAGTTTTTACAAGGCGCCGTTGGCGCACATCGAATCATAAAGAAATGGCGATTTTTTTTTGTCCGGGATATACAGAGTTTTGACGGTTTTTCGCCTGTAGTTTATTTCCTACGGCCTGGCAAATGTTTCGGCGTTGTATGGGGTGTGGGGGAGACCCTCTCCAACAGTTTTTACAAGGCGCCGTTGGCGCACATCGAATCATAAAGAAATGGCGATTTTTTTTTGTCCGGGATATACAGAGTTTTGACAGTTTTTCGCCTGTCGTGTTTTTCCTACGGCCTGGCAAATGTTTCGGCGTTGTATGGGTTGTAGGGGGGACCCTCCCCAACAGTTTTTACAAGGCGCCGTTGGCGCACATCGAATCATAAAGAAATGGCGATTTTTTTTTGTCCGGGATATACAGAGTTTTGACAGTTTTTCGCCTGTCGTGTTTTTCCTACGGCCTGGCAAATGTTTCGGCGTTGTATGGGGTGTGGGGGAGACCCTCTCCAACAGTTTTTACAAGGCGCCGTTGGCGCACATCGAATCATAAAGAAATGGCGATTTTTTTTTGTCCGGGATATACAGAGTTTTGACGGTTTTTCGCCTGTAGTTTATTTCCTACGGCCTGGCAAATGTTTCGGCGTTGTATGGGTTGTAGGGGGGACCCTCCCCAACAGTTTTTACAAGGCGCCGTTGGCGCACATCGAATCATAAAGAAATGGCGATTTTTTTTTGTCCGGGATATACAGATTTTTGACGGTTTTTCGCCTGTAGTTTATTTCCTACGGCCTGGCAAATGTTTCGGCGTTGTATGGGGTGTGGGGGAGACCCTCTCCAACAGTTTTTACAAGGCGCCATTGGCGCACATCGAATCATAAAGAAATGGCGATTTTTTTTTGTCCGGGATATACAGAGTTTTGACAGTTTTTCGCCTGTCGTGTTTTTCCTACGGCCTGGCAAATGTTTCGGCGTTGTATGGGTTGTAGGGGGGACCCTCCCCAACAGTTTTTACAAGGCGCCGTTGGCGCACATCGAATCATAAAGAAATGGCGATTTTTTTTTGTCCGGGATATACAGATTTTTGACGGTTTTTCGCCTGTAGTTTATTTCCTACAGCCTGGCAAATGTTTCGGCGTTGTATGGGGTGTGGGGGAGACCCTCTCCAACAGTTTTTACAAGGCGCCGTTGGCGCACATCGAATCATAAAGAAATGGCGATTTTTTTTTGTCCGGGATATACAGAGTTTTGACAGTTTTTCGCCTGTCGTGTTTTTCCTACGGCCTGGCAAATGTTTCGGCGTTGTATGGGTTGTAGGGGGGACCCTCCCCAACAGTTTTTACAAGGCGCCGTTGGCGCACATCTAATCATAAAGAAATGGCGATTTTTTTTTGTCCGGGATATACAGAGTTTTGACGGTTTTTCGCCTGTAGTTTATTTCCTACGGCCTGGCAAATGTTTCGGCGTTGTATGGGGTGTGGGGGAGACCCTCTCCAACAGTTTTTACAAGGCGCCGTTGGCGCACATCGAATCATAAAGAAATGGCGATTTTTTTTTGTCCGGGATATACAGAGTTTTGACGGTTTTTCGCCTGTAGTTTATTTCCTACGGCCTGGCAAATGTTTCGGCGTTGTATGGGTTGTAGGGGGGACCCTCCCCAACAGTTTTTACAAGGCGCCGTTGGCGCACATCGAATCATAAAGAAATGGCGATTTTTTTTTGTCCGGGATATACAGATTTTTGACGGTTTTTCGCCTGTAGTTTATTTCCTACGGCCTGGCAAATGTTTCGGCGTTGTATGGGGTGTGGGGGAGACCCTCTCCAACAGTTTTTACAAGGCGCCGTTGGCGCACATCGAATCATAAAGAAATGGCGATTTTTTTTTGTCCGGGATATACAGAGTTTTGACAGTTTTTCGCCTGTCGTGTTTTTCCTACGGCCTGGCAAATGTTTCGGCGTTGTATGGGTTGTAGGGGGGACCCTCCCCAACAGTTTTTACAAGGCGCCGTTGGCGCACATCGAATCATAAAGAAATGGCGATTTTTTTTTGTCCGGGATATACAGAGTTTTGACAGTTTTTCGCCTGTCGTGTTTTTCCTACGGCCTGGCAAATGTTTCGGCGTTGTATGGGTTGTAGGGGGGACCCTCCCCAACAGTTTTTACAAGGCGCCGTTGGCGCACATCGAATCATAAAGAAATGGCGATTTTTTTTTGTCCGGGATATACAGAGTTTTGACAGTTTTTCGCCTGACGTGTTTTTCCTACGGCCTGGCAAATGTTTCGGCGTTGTATGGGTTGTAGGGGGGACCCTCCCCAACAGTTTTTACAAGGCGCCGTTGGCGCACATCGAATCATAAAGAAATGGCGATTTTTTTTTGTCCGGGATATACAGAGTTTTGACGGTTTTTCGCCTGTAGTTTATTTCCTACGGCCTGGCAAATGTTTCGGCGTTGTATGGGTTGTAGGGGGGACCCTCCCCAACAGTTTTTACAAGGCGCCGTTGGCGCACATCGAATCATAAAGAAATGGCGATTTTTTTTTGTCCGGGATATACAGAGTTTTGACGGTTTTTCGCCTGTAGTTTATTTCCTACGGCCTGGCAAATGTTTCGGCGTTGTATGGGGTGTGGGGGAGACCCTCTCCAACAGTTTTTACAAGGCGCCGTTGGCGCACATCGAATCATAAAGAAATGGCGATTTTTTTTTGTCCGGGATATACAGAGTTTTGACAGTTTTTCGCCTGTCGTGTTTTTCCTACGGCCTGGCAAATGTTTCGGCGTTGTATGGGGTGTGGGGGAGACCCTCTCCAACAGTTTTTACAAGGCGCCGTTGGCGCACATCGAATCATAAAGAAATGGCGATTTTTTTTTGTCCGGGATATACAGAGTTTTGACAGTTTTTCGCCTGTCGTGTTTTTCCTACGGCCTGGCAAATGTTTCGGCGTTGTATGGGTTGTAGGGGGGACCCTCCCCAACAGTTTTTACAAGGCGCCGTTGGCGCACATCGAATCATAAAGAAATGGCGATTTTTTTTTGTCCGGGATATACAGAGTTTTGACAGTTTTTCGCCTGTAGTTTATTTCCTACGGCCTGGCAAATGTTTCGGCGTTGTATGGGGTGTGGGGGAGACCCTCTCCAACAGTTTTTACAAGGCGCCGTTGGCGCACATCGAATCATAAAGAAATGGCGATTTTTTTTTTGTCCGGGATATACAGAGTTTTGACGGTTTTTCGCCTGTAGTTTATTTCCTACGGCCTGGCAAATGTTTCGGCGTTGTATGGGGTGTGGGGGAGACCCTCTCCAACAGTTTTTACAAGGCGCCGTTGGCGCACATCGAATCATAAAGAAATGGCGATTTTTTTTTGTCCGTGATATACAGAGTTTTGACGGTTTTTCGCCTGTAGTTTATTTCCTACGGCCTGGCAAATGTTTCGGCGTTGTATGGGGTGTGGGGGAGACCCTCTCCAACAGTTTTTACAAGGCGCCGTTGGCGCACATCGAATCATAAAGAAATGGCGATTTTTTTTTGTCCGGGATATACAGATTTTTGACGGTTTTTCGCCTGTAGTTTATTTCCTACGGCCTGGCAAATGTTTCGGCGTTGTATGGGGTGTGGGGGAGACCCTCTCCAACAGTTTTTACAAGGCGCCGTTGGCGCACATCGAATCATAAAGAAATGGCGATTTTTTTTTGTCCGGGATATACAGAGTTTTGACAGTTTTTCGCCTGTCGTGTTTTTCCTACGGCCTGGCAAATGTTTCGGCGTTGTATGGGGTGTGGGGGAGACCCTCTCCAACAGTTTTTACAAGGCGCCGTTGGCGCACATCGAATCATAAAGAAATGGCGATTTTTTTTTGTCCGGGATATACAGAGTTTTGACGGTTTTTCGCCTGTAGTTTATTTCCTACGGCCTGGCAAATGTTTCGGCGTTGTATGGGGTGTGGGGGAGACCCTCTCCAACAGTTTTTACAAGGCGCCGTTGGCGCACATCGAATCATAAAGAAATGGCGATTTTTTTTTGTCCGGGATATACAGAGTTTTGACGGTTTTTCGCCTGTAGTTTATTTCCTACGGCCTGGCAAATGTTTCGGCGTTGTATGGGGTGTGGGGGAGACCCTCTCCAACAGTTTTTACAAGGCGCCGTTGGCGCACATCGAATCATAAAGAAATGGCGATTTTTTTTTGTCCGGGATATACAGAGTTTTGACAGTTTTTCGCCTGTCGTGTTTTTCCTACGGCCTGGCAAATGTTTCGGCGTTGTATGGGGTGTGGGGGAGACCCTCTCCAACAGTTTTTACAAGGCGCCGTTGGCGCACATCGAATCATAAAGAAATGGCGATTTTTTTTTGTCCGGGATATACAGAGTTTTGACGGTTTTTCGCCTGTAGTTTATTTCCTACGGCCTGGCAAATGTTTCGGCGTTGTATGGGGTGTGGGGGAGACCCTCTCCAACAGTTTTTACAAGGCGCCGTTGGCGCACATCGAATCATAAAGAAATGGCGATTTTTTTTGTCCGGGATATACAGAGTTTTGACGGTTTTTCGCCTGTAGTTTATTTCCTACGGCCTGGCAAATGTTTCGGCGTTGTATGGGGTGTGGGGGAGACCCTCTCCAACAGTTTTTACAAGGCGCCGTTGGCGCACATCGAATCATAAAGAAATGGCGATTTTTTTTTGTCCGGGATATACAGATTTTTGACGGTTTTTCGCCTGTAGTTTATTTCCTACGGCCTGGCAAATGTTTCGGCGTTGTATGGGGTGTGGGGGAGACCCTCTCCAACAGTTTTTACAAGGCGCCGTTGGCGCACATCGAATCATAAAGAAATGGCGATTTTTTTTTGTCCGGGATATACAGAGTTTTGACAGTTTTTCGCCTGTCGTGTTTTTCCTACGGCCTGGCAAATGTTTCGGCGTTGTATGGGTTGTAGGGGGGACCCTCCCCAACAGTTTTTACAAGGCGCCGTTGGCGCACATCGAATCATAAAGAAATGGCGATTTTTTTTTGTCCGGGATATACAGAGTTTTGACGGTTTTTCGCCTGTAGTTTATTTCCTACGGCCTGGCAAATGTTTCGGCGTTGTATGGGGTGTGGGGGAGACCCTCTCCAACAGTTTTTACAAGGCGCCGTTGGCGCACATCGAATCATAAAGAAATGGCGATTTTTTTTTGTCCGGGATATACAGAGTTTTGACGGTTTTTCGCCTGTAGTTTATTTCCTACGGCCTGGCAAATGTTTCGGCGTTGTATGGGGTGTGGGGGAGACCCTCTCCAACAGTTTTTACAAGGCGCCGTTGGCGCACATCGAATCATAAAGAAATGGCGATTTTTTTTTGTCCGGGATATACAGATTTTTGACGGTTTTTCGCCTGTAGTTTATTTCCTACGGCCTGGCAAATGTTTCGGCGTTGTATGGGGTGTGGGGGAGACCCTCTCCAACAGTTTTTACAAGGCGCCGTTGGCGCACATCGAATCATAAAGAAATGGCGATTTTTTTTTGTCCGGGATATACAGAGTTTTGACAGTTTTTCGCCTGTCGTGTTTTTCCTACGGCCTGGCAAATGTTTCGGCGTTGTATGGGTTGTAGGGGGGACCCTCCCCAACAGTTTTTACAAGGCGCCGTTGGCGCACATCGAATCATAAAGAAATGGCGATTTTTTTTTGTCCGGGATATACAGAGTTTTGACGGTTTTTCGCCTGTAGTTTATTTCCTACGGCCTGGCAAATGTTTCGGCGTTGTATGGGGTGTGGGGGAGACCCTCTCCAACAGTTTTTACAAGGCGCCGTTGGCGCACATCGAATCATAAAGAAATGGCGATTTTTTTTTGTCCGGGATATACAGAGTTTTGACGGTTTTTCGCCTGTAGTTTATTTCCTACGGCCTGGCAAATGTTTCGGCGTTGTATGGGGTGTGGGGGAGACCCTCTCCAACAGTTTTTACAAGGCGCCGTTGGCGCACATCGAATCATAAAGAAATGGCGATTTTTTTTTGTCCGGGATATACAGAGTTTTGACAGTTTTTCGCCTGTCGTGTTTTTCCTACGGCCTGGCAAATGTTTCGGCGTTGTATGGGTTGTAGGGGGGACCCTCCCCAACAGTTTTTACAAGGCGCCGTTGGCGCACATCGAATCATAAAGAAATGGCGATTTTTTTTTGTCCGGGATATACAGAGTTTTGACGGTTTTTCGCCTGTAGTTTATTTCCTACGGCCTGGCAAATGTTTCGGCGTTATATGGGGTGTGGGGGAGACCCTCTCCAACAGTTTTTACAAGGCGCCGTTGGCGCACATCGAATCATAAAGAAATGGCGATTTTTTTTTGTCCGGGATATACAGAGTTTTGACGGTTTTTCGCCTGTAGTTTATTTCCTACGGCCTGGCAAATGTTTCGGCGTTGTATGGGTTGTAGGGGGGACCCTCCCCAACAGTTTTTACAAGGCGCCGTTGGCGCACATCGAATCATAAAGAAATGGCGATTTTTTTTTGTCCGGGATATACAGAGTTTTGACGGTTTTTCGCCTGTAGTTTATTTCCTACGGCCTGGCAAATGTTTCGGCGTTGTATGGGGTGTGGGGGAGACCCTCTCCAACAGTTTTTACAAGGCGCCGTTGGCGCACATCGAATCATAAAGAAATGGCGATTTTTTTTTGTCCGGGATATACAGAGTTTTGACGGTTTTTCGCCTGTAGTTTATTTCCTACGGCCTGGCAAATGTTTCGGCGTTGTATGGGGTGTGGGGGAGACCCTCTCCAACAGTTTTTACAAGGCGCCGTTGGCGCACATCGAATCATAAAGAAATGGCGATTTTTTTTTGTCCGGGATATACAGAGTTTTGACGGTTTTTCGCCTGTAGTTTATTTCCTACGGCCTGGCAAATGTTTCGGCGTTGTATGGGGTGTGGGGGAGACCCTCTCCAACAGTTTTTACAAGGCGCCGTTGGCGCACATCGAATCATAAAGAAATGGCGATTTTTTTTTGTCCGGGATATACAGAGTTTTGACAGTTTTTCGCCTGTCGTGTTTTTCCTACGGCCTGGCAAATGTTTCGGCGTTGTATGGGTTGTAGGGGGGACCCTCCCCAACAGTTTTTACAAGGCGCCGTTGGCGCACATCGAATCATAAAGAAATGGCGATTTTTTTTTGTCCGGGATATACAGAGTTTTGACGGTTTTTCGCCTGTAGTTTATTTCCTACGGCCTGGCAAATGTTTCGGCGTTGTATGGGGTGTGGGGGAGACCCTCTCCAACAGTTTTTACAAGGCGCCGTTGGCGCACATCGAATCATAAAGAAATGGCGATTTTTTTTTGTCCGGGATATACAGAGTTTTGACAGTTTTTCGCCTGTCGTGTTTTTCCTACGGCCTGGCAAATGTTTCGGCGTTGTATGGGGTGTGGGGGAGACCCTCTCCAATAGTTTTTACATGGCGCCGTTGGCGCACATCGAATCATAAAGAAATGGCGATTTTTTTTTGTCCGGGATATACAGAGTTTTGACAGTTTTTCGCCTGACGTGTTTTTCCTACGGCCTGGCAAATGTTTCGGCGTTGTATGGGTTGTAGGGGGGACCCTCCCCAACAGTTTTTACAAGGCGCCGTTGGCGCACATCGAATCATAAAGAAATGGCGATTTTTTTTTGTCCGGGATATACAGAGTTTTGACGGTTTTTCGCCTGTAGTTTATTTCCTACGGCCTGGCAAATGTTTCGGCGTTGTATGGGGTGTGGGGGAGACCCTCTCCAACAGTTTTTACAAGGCGCCGTTGGCGCACATCGAATCATAAAGAAATGGCGATTTTTTTTTGTCCGGGATATACAGAGTTTTGACAGTTTTTCGCCTGTCGTGTTTTTCCTACGGCCTGGCAAATGTTTCGGCGTTGTATGGGTTGTAGGGGGGACCCTCCCCAACAGTTTTTACAAGGCGCCGTTGGCGCACATCGAATCATAAAGAAATGGCGATTTTTTTTTGTCCGGGATATACAGAGTTTTGACAGTTTTTCGCCTGTCGTGTTTTTCCTACGGCCTGGCAAATGTTTCGGCGTTGTATGGGTTGTAGGGGGGACCCTCCCCAACAGTTTTTACAAGGCGCCGTTGGCGCACATCGAATCATAAAGAAATGGCGATTTTTTTTTGTCCGGGATATACAGAGTTTTGACAGTTTTTCGCCTGTCGTGTTTTTCCTACGGCCTGGCAAATGTTTCGGCGTTGTATGGGTTGTAGGGGGGACCCTCCCCAACAGTTTTTACAAGGCGCCGTTGGCGCACATCGAATCATAAAGAAATGGCGATTTTTTTTTGTCCGGGATATACAGATTTTTGACGGTTTTTCGCCTGTAGTTTATTTCCTACGGCCTGGCAAATGTTTCGGCGTTGTATGGGGTGTGGGGGAGACCCTCTCCAACAGTTTTTACAAGGCGCCGTTGGCGCACATCGAATCATAAAGAAATGGCGATTTTTTTTTGTCCGGGATATACAGAGTTTTGACAGTTTTTCGCCTGTCGTGTTTTTCCTACGGCCTGGCAAATGTTTCGGCGTTGTATGGGTTGTAGGGGGGACCCTCCCCAACAGTTTTTACAAGGCGCCGTTGGCGCACATCGAATCATAAAGAAATGGCGATTTTTTTTTGTCCGGGATATACAGAGTTTTGACGGTTTTTCGCCTGTAGTTTATTTCCTACGGCCTGGCAAATGTTTCGGCGTTGTATGGGGTGTGGGGGAGACCCTCTCCAACAGTTTTTACAAGGCGCCGTTGGCGCACATCGAATCATAAAGAAATGGCGATTTTTTTTTGTCCGGGATATACAGAGTTTTGACAGTTTTTCGCCTGTCGTGTTTTTCCTACGGCCTGGCAAATGTTTCGGCGTTGTATGGGGTGTGGGGGAGACCCTCTCCAATAGTTTTTACAAGGCGCCGTTGGCGCACATCGAATCATAAAGAAATGGCGATTTTTTTTTGTCCGGGATATACAGAGTTTTGACAGTTTTTCGCCTGACGTGTTTTTCCTACGGCCTGGCAAATGTTTCGGCGTTGTATGGGTTGTAGGGGGGACCCTCCCCAACAGTTTTTACAAGGCGCCGTTGGCGCACATCGAATCATAAAGAAATGGCGATTTTTTTTTGTCCGGGATATACAGAGTTTTGACGGTTTTTCGCCTGTAGTTTATTTCCTACGGCCTGGCAAATGTTTCGGCGTTGTATGGGGTGTGGGGGAGACCCTCTCCAACAGTTTTTACAAGGCGCCGTTGGCGCACATCGAATCATAAAGAAATGGCGATTTTTTTTTGTCCGGGATATACAGAGTTTTGACAGTTTTTCGCCTGTCGTGTTTTTCCTACGGCCTGGCAAATGTTTCGGCGTTGTATGGGGTGTGGGGGAGACCCTCTCCAATAGTTTTTACAAGGCGCCGTTGGCGCACATCGAATCATAAAGAAATGGCGATTTTTTTTTGTCCGGGATATACAGAGTTTTGACAGTTTTTCGCCTGACGTGTTTTTCCTACGGCCTGGCAAATGTTTCGGCGTTGTATGGGTTGTAGGGGGGACCCTCCCCAACAGTTTTTACAAGGCGCCGTTGGCGCACATCGAATCATAAAGAAATGGCGATTTTTTTTTGTCCGGGATATACAGAGTTTTGACAGTTTTTCGCCTGACGTGTTTTTCCTACGGCCTGGCAAATGTTTCGGCGTTGTATGGGTTGTAGGGGGGACCCTCCCCAACAGTTTTTACAAGGCGCCGTTGGCGCACATCGAATCATAAAGAAATGGCGAATTTTTTTTCCCGGGATATACAGAGTTTTGACGGTTTTTCGCCTGTCGTTTTTTTCCTACGGCCTGGCAAATGTTTCGGCGTTGTATGGGGTGTGGGGGAGACCCTCCCCAACAGTTTTTACAAGGCGCCGTTGGCGCACATCGAATCATAAAGAAATGGCGATTTTTTTTTGTCCGGGATATACAGAGTTTTGACAGTTTTTCGCCTGTCGTGTTTTTCCTACGGCCTGGCAAATGTTTCGGCGTTGTATGGGTTGTAGGGGGGACCCTCCCCAACAGTTTTTACAAGGCGCCGTTGGCGCACATCGAATCATAAAGAAATGGCGATTTTTTTTTGTCCGGGATATACAGAGTTTTGACGGTTTTTCGCCTGTAGTTTATTTCCTACGGCCTGGCAAATGTTTCGGCGTTGTATGGGGTGTGGGGGAGACCCTCTCCAACAGTTTTTACAAGGCGCCGTTGGCGCACATCGAATCATAAAGAAATGGCGATTTTTTTTTTTGTCCGGGATATACAGAGTTTTGACAGTTTTTCGCCTGTCGTGTTTTTCCTACGGCCTGGCAAATGTTTCGGCGTTGTATGGGGTGTGGGGGAGACCCTCTCCAATAGTTTTTACAAGGCGCCGTTGGCGCACATCGAATCATAAAGAAATGGCGATTTTTTTTTGTCCGGGATATACAGAGTTTTGACAGTTTTTCGCCTGTCGTGTTTTTCCTACGGCCTGGCAAATGTTTCGGCGTTGTATGGGGTGTGGGGGAGACCCTCTCCAACAGTTTTTACAAGGCGCCGTTGGCGCACATCGAATCATAAAGAAATGGCGATTTTTTTTTGTCCGGGATATACAGAGTTTTGACAGTTTTTCGCCTGTCGTGTTTTTCCTACGGCCTGGCAAATGTTTCGGCGTTGTATGGGTTGTAGGGGGGACCCTCCCCAACAGTTTTTACAAGGCGCCGTTGGCGCACATCGAATCATAAAGAAATGGCGATTTTTTTTTGTCCGGGATATACAGATTTTTGACGGTTTTTCGCCTGTAGTTTATTTCCTACGGCCTGGCAAATGTTTCGGCGTTGTATGGGGTGTGGGGGAGACCCTCTCCAACAGTTTTTACAAGGCGCCGTTGGCGCACATCGAATCATAAAGAAATGGCGATTTTTTTTTGTCCTGGATATACAGAGTTTTGACAGTTTTTCGCCTGACGTGTTTTTCCTACGGCCTGGCAAATGTTTCGGCGTTGTATGGGTTGTAGGGGGGACCCTCCCCAACAGTTTTTACAAGGCGCCGTTGGCGCACATCGAATCATAAAGAAATGGCGATTTTTTTTTGTCCGGGATATACAGAGTTTTGACGGTTTTTCGCCTGTAGTTTATTTCCTACGGCCTGGCAAATGTTTCGGCGTTGTATGGGGTGTGGGGGAGACCCTCTCCAATAGTTTTTACAAGGCGCCGTTGGCGCACATCGAATCATAAAGAAATGGCGATTTTTTTTTGTCCGGGATATACAGAGTTTTGACAGTTTTTCGCCTGTCGTGTTTTTCCTACGGCCTGGCAAATGTTTCGGCGTTGTATGGGGTGTGGGGGAGACCCTCTCCAACAGTTTTTACAAGGCGCCGTTGGCGCACATCGAATCATAAAGAAATGGCGATTTTTTTTTGTCCGGGATATACAGAGTTTTGACAGTTTTTCGCCTGTCGTGTTTTTCCTACGGCCTGGCAAATGTTTCGGCGTTGTATGGGTTGTAGGGGGGACCCTCCCCAACAGTTTTTACAAGGCGCCGTTGGCGCACATCGAATCATAAAGAAATGGCGATTTTTTTTTGTCCGGGATATACAGATTTTTGACGGTTTTTCGCCTGTAGTTTATTTCCTACGGCCTGGCAAATGTTTCGGCGTTGTATGGGGTGTGGGGGAGACCCTCTCCAACAGTTTTTACAAGGCGCCGTTGGCGCACATCGAATCATAAAGAAATGGCGATTTTTTTTTGTCCTGGATATACAGAGTTTTGACAGTTTTTCGCCTGACGTGTTTTTCCTACGGCCTGGCAAATGTTTCGGCGTTGTATGGGTTGTAGGGGGGACCCTCCCCAACAGTTTTTACAAGGCGCCGTTGGCGCACATCGAATCATAAAGAAATGGCGATTTTTTTTTGTCCGGGATATACAGAGTTTTGACGGTTTTTCGCCTGTAGTTTATTTCCTACGGCCTGGCAAATGTTTCGGCGTTGTATGGGTTGTAGGGGGGACCCTCCCCAACAGTTTTTACAAGGCGCCGTTGGCGCACATCGAATCATAAAGAAATGGCGATTTTTTTTTGTCCGGGATATACAGATTTTTGACGGTTTTTCGCCTGTAGTTTATTTCCTACGGCCTGGCAAATGTTTCGGCGTTGTATGGGGTGTGGGGGAGACCCTCTCCAACAGTTTTTACAAGGCGCCGTTGGCGCACATCGAATCATAAAGAAATGGCGATTTTTTTTTGTCCGGGATATACAGAGTTTTGACAGTTTTTCGCCTGTCGTGTTTTTCCTACGGCCTGGCAAATGTTTCGGCGTTGTATGGGTTGTAGGGGGGACCCTCCCCAACAGTTTTTACAAGGCGCCGTTGGCGCACATCGAATCATAAAGAAATGGCGATTTTTTTTTGTCCGGGATATACAGATTTTTGACGGTTTTTCGCCTGTAGTTTATTTCCTACGGCCTGGCAAATGTTTCGGCGTTGTATGGGGTGTGGGGGAGACCCTCTCCAACAGTTTTTACAAGGCGCCGTTGGCGCACATCGAATCATAAAGAAATGGCGATTTTTTTTGTCCGGGATATACAGAGTTTTGACAGTTTTTCGCCTGTCGTGTTTTTCCTACGGCCTGGCAAATGTTTCGGCGTTGTATGGGTTGTAGGGGGGACCCTCCCCAACAGTTTTTACAAGGCGCCGTTGGCGCACATCGAATCATAAAGAAATGGCGATTTTTTTTTGTCCGGGATATACAGATTTTTGACGGTTTTTCGCCTGTAGTTTATTTCCTACGGCCTGGCAAATGTTTCGGCGTTGTATGGGGTGTGGGGGAGACCCTCTCCAACAGTTTTTACAAGGCGCCGTTGGCGCACATCGAATCATAAAGAAATGGCGATTTTTTTTTGTCCGGGATATACAGAGTTTTGACAGTTTTTCGCCTGTCGTGTTTTTCCTACGGCCTGGCAAATGTTTCGGCGTTGTATGGGTTGTAGGGGGGACCCTCCCCAACAGTTTTTACAAGGCGCCGTTGGCGCACATCGAATCATAAAGAAATGGCGATTTTTTTTTGTCCGGGATATACAGAGTTTTGACGGTTTTTCGCCTGTAGTTTATTTCCTACGGCCTGGCAAATGTTTCGGCGTTGTATGGGGTGTGGGGGAGACCCTCTCCAACAGTTTTTACAAGGCGCCGTTGGCGCACATCGAATCATAAAGAAATGGCGATTTTTTTTTGTCCGGGATATACAGAGTTTTGACAGTTTTTCGCCTGTCGTGTTTTTCCTACGGCCTGGCAAATGTTTCGGCGTTGTATGGGGTGTGGGGGAGACCCTCTCCAATAGTTTTTACAAGGCGCCGTTGGCGCACATCGAATCATAAAGAAATGGCGATTTTTTTTTGTCCGGGATATACAGAGTTTTGACAGTTTTTCGCCTGACGTGTTTTTCCTACGGCCTGGCAAATGTTTCGGCGTTGTATGGGTTGTAGGGGGGACCCTCCCCAACAGTTTTTACAAGGCGCCGTTGGCGCACATCGAATCATAAAGAAATGGCGATTTTTTTTTGTCCGGGATATACAGAGTTTTGACAGTTTTTCGCCTGACGTGTTTTTCCTACGGCCTGGCAAATGTTTCGGCGTTGTATGGGTTGTAGGGGGGACCCTCCCCAACAGTTTTTACAAGGCGCCGTTGCCGCACATCGAATCATAAAGAAATGGCGATTTTTTTTTGTCCGGGATATACAGAGTTTTGACAGTTTTTCGCCTGTCGTGTTTTTCCTACGGCCTGGCAAATGTTTCGGCGTTGTATGGGTTGTAGGGGGGACCCTCCCCAACAGTTTTTACAAGGCGCCGTTGGCGCACATCGAATCATAAAGAAATGGCGATTTTTTTTTGTCCGGGATATACAGAGTTTTGACAGTTTTTCGCCTGTCGTGTTTTTCCTACGGCCTGGCAAATGTTTCGGCGTTGTATGGGTTGTAGGGGGGACCCTCCCCAACAGTTTTTACAAGGCGCCGTTGGCGCACATCGAATCATAAAGAAATGGCGATTTTTTTTTGTCCGGGATATACAGAGTTTTGACAGTTTTTCGCCTGTCGTGTTTTTCCTACGGCCTGGCAAATGTTTCGGCGTTGTATGGGGTGTGGGGGAGACCCTCTCCAACAGTTTTTACAAGGCGCCGTTGGGCGCACATCGAATCATAAAGAAATGGCGATTTTTTTTTGTCCGGGATATACAGAGTTTTGACGGTTTTTCGCCTGTAGTTTATTTCCTACGGCCTGGCAAATGTTTCGGCGTTGTATGGGGTGTGGGGGAGACCCTCTCCAACAGTTTTTACAAGGCGCCGTTGGCGCACATCGAATCATAAAGAAATGGCGATTTTTTTTTGTCCGGGATATACAGAGTTTTGACAGTTTTTCGCCTGTCGTGTTTTTCCTACGGCCTGGCAAATGTTTCGGCGTTGTATGGGTTGTAGGGGGGACCCTCCCCAACAGTTTTTACAAGGCGCCGTTGGCGCACATCGAATCATAAAGAAATGGCGATTTTTTTTTGTCCGGGATATACAGAGTTTTGACAGTTTTTCGCCTGTCGTGTTTTTCCTACGGCCTGGCAAATGTTTCGGCGTTGTATGGGTTGTAGGGGGGACCCTCCCCAACAGTTTTTACAAGGCGCCGTTGGCGCACATCGAATCATAAAGAAATGGCGATTTTTTTTTGTCCGGGATATACAGAGTTTTGACAGTTTTTCGCCTGTCGTGTTTTTCCTACGGCCTGGCAAATGTTTCGGCGTTGTATGGGTTGTAGGGGGGACCCTCCCCAACAGTTTTTACAAGGCGCCGTTGGCGCACATCGAATCATAAAGAAATGGCGATTTTTTTTTGTCCGGGATATACAGATTTTTGACGGTTTTTCGCCTGTAGTTTATTTCCTACGGCCTGGCAAATGTTTCGGCGTTGTATGGGGTGTGGGGGAGACCCTCTCCAACAGTTTTTACAAGGCGCCGTTGGCGCACATCGAATCATAAAGAAATGGCGATTTTTTTTTGTCCGGGATATACAGAGTTTTGACAGTTTTTCGCCTGTCGTGTTTTTCCTACGGCCTGGCAAATGTTTCGGCGTTGTATGGGTTGTAGGGGGGACCCTCCCCAACAGTTTTTACAAGGCGCCGTTGGCGCACATCGAATCATAAAGAAATGGCGATTTTTTTTTGTCCGGGATATACAGAGTTTTGACGGTTTTTCGCCTGTAGTTTATTTCCTACGGCCTGGCAAATGTTTCGGCGTTGTATGGGGTGTGGGGGAGACCCTCTCCAACAGTTTTTACAAGGCGCCGTTGGCGCACATCGAATCATAAAGAAATGGCGATTTTTTTTTGTCCGGGATATACAGAGTTTTGACAGTTTTTCGCCTGTCGTGTTTTTCCTACGGCCTGGCAAATGTTTCGGCGTTGTATGGGGTGTGGGGGAGACCCTCTCCAATAGTTTTTACAAGGCGCCGTTGGCGCACATCGAATCATAAAGAAATGGCGATTTTTTTTTGTCCGGGATATACAGAGTTTTGACAGTTTTTCGCCTGACGTGTTTTTCCTACGGCCTGGCAAATGTTTCGGCGTTGTATGGGTTGTAGGGGGGACCCTCCCCAACAGTTTTTACAAGGCGCCGTTGGCGCACATCGAATCATAAAGAAATGGCGATTTTTTTTTGTCCGGGATATACAGAGTTTTGACAGTTTTTCGCCTGTCGTGTTTTTCCTACGGCCTGGCAAATGTTTCGGCGTTGTATGGGTTGTAGGGGGGACCCTCCCCAACAGTTTTTACAAGGCGCCGTTGGCGCACATCGAATCATAAAGAAATGGCGATTTTTTTTTGTCCGGGATATACAGAGTTTTGACAGTTTTTCGCCTGTCGTGTTTTTCCTACGGCCTGGCAAATGTTTCGGCGTTGTATGGGTTGTAGGGGGGACCCTCCCCAACAGTTTTTACAAGGCCCCGTTGGCGCACATCGAATCATAAAGAAATGGCGATTTTTTTTTGTCCGGGATATACAGAGTTTTGACGGTTTTTCGCCTGTAGTTTATTTCCTACGGCCTGGCAAATGTTTCGGCGTTGTATGGGGTGTGGGGGAGACCCTCTCCAACAGTTTTTACAAGGCGCCGTTGGCGCACATCGAATCATAAAGAAATGGCGATTTTTTTTTGTCCGGGATATACAGAGTTTTGACAGTTTTTCGCCTGTCGTGTTTTTCCTACGGCCTGGCAAATGTTTCGGCGTTGTATGGGGTGTGGGGGAGACCCTCTCCAATAGTTTTTACAAGGCGCCGTTGGCGCACATCGAATCATAAAGAAATGGCGATTTTTTTTTGTCCGGGATATACAGAGTTTTGACAGTTTTTCGCCTGACGTGTTTTTCCTACGGCCTGGCAAATGTTTCGGCGTTGTATGGGGTGTGGGGGAGACCCTCTCCAATAGTTTTTACAAGGCGCCGTTGGCGCACATCGAATCATAAAGAAATGGCGATTTTTTTTTGTCCGGGATATACAGAGTTTTGACAGTTTTTCGCCTGTCGTGTTTTTCCTACGGCCTGGCAAATGTTTCGGCGTTGTATGGGGTGTGGGGGAGACCCTCTCCAATAGTTTTTACAAGGCGCCGTTGGCGCACATCGAATCATAAAGAAATGGCGATTTTTTTTTGTCCGGGATATACAGAGTTTTGACAGTTTTTCGCCTGACGTGTTTTTCCTACGGCCTGGCAAATGTTTCGGCGTTGTATGGGTTGTAGGGGGGACCCTCCCCAACAGTTTTTACAAGGCGCCGTTGGCGCACATCGAATCATAAAGAAATGGCGATTTTTTTTTGTCCGGGATATACAGATTTTTGACGGTTTTTCGCCTGTAGTTTATTTCCTACGGCCTGGCAAATGTTTCGGCGTTGTATGGGGTGTGGGGGAGACCCTCTCCAACAGTTTTTACAAGGCGCCGTTGGCGCACATCGAATCATAAAGAAATGGCGATTTTTTTTTGTCCGGGATATACAGAGTTTTGACAGTTTTTCGCCTGTCGTGTTTTTCCTACGGCCTGGCAAATGTTTCGGCGTTGTATGGGGTGTGGGGGAGACCCTCTCCAATAGTTTTTACAAGGCGCCGTTGGCGCACATCGAATCATAAAGAAATGGCGATTTTTTTTTGTCCGGGATATACAGAGTTTTGACAGTTTTTCGCCTGACGTGTTTTTCCTACGGCCTGGCAAATGTTTCGGCGTTGTATGGGTTGTAGGGGGGACCCTCCCCAACAGTTTTTACAAGGCGCCGTTGGCGCACATCGAATCATAAAGAAATGGCGATTTTTTTTTGTCCGGGATATACAGAGTTTTGACAGTTTTTCGCCTGTCGTGTTTTTCCTACGGCCTGGCAAATGTTTCGGCGTTGTATGGGGTGTGGGGGAGACCCTCTCCAATAGTTTTTACAAGGCGCCGTTGGCGCACATCGAATCATAAAGAAATGGCGATTTTTTTTTGTCCGGGATATACAGAGTTTTGACAGTTTTTCGCCTGTCGTGTTTTTCCTACGGCCTGGCAAATGTTTCGGCGTTGTATGGGTTGTAGGGGGGACCCTCCCCAACAGTTTTTACAAGGCGCCGTTGGCGCACATCGAATCATAAAGAAATGGCGATTTTTTTTTGTCCGGGATATACAGAGTTTTGACAGTTTTTCGCCTGACGTGTTTTTCCTACGGCCTGGCAAATGTTTCGGCGTTGTATGGGTTGTAGGGGGGACCCTCCCCAACAGTTTTTACAAGGCGCCGTTGGCGCACATCGAATCATAAAGAAATGGCGATTTTTTTTTGTCCGGGATATACAGAGTTTTGACGGTTTTTCGCCTGTAGTTTATTTCCTACGGCCTGGCAAATGTTTCGGCGTTGTATGGGTTGTAGGGGGGACCCTCCCCAACAGTTTTTACAAGGCGCCGTTGGCGCACATCGAATCATAAAGAAATGGCGATTTTTTTTTGTCCGGGATATACAGAGTTTTGACGGTTTTTCGCCTGTAGTTTATTTCCTACGGCCTGGCAAATGTTTCGGCGTTGTATGGGGTGTGGGGGAGACCCTCTCCAACAGTTTTTACAAGGCGCCGTTGGCGCACATCGAATCATAAAGAAATGGCGATTTTTTTTTGTCCGGGATATACAGATTTTTGACGGTTTTTCGCCTGTAGTTTATTTCCTACGGCCTGGCAAATGTTTCGGCGTTGTATGGGGTGTGGGGGAGACCCTCTCCAACAGTTTTTACAAGGCGCCGTTGGCGCACATCGAATCATAAAGAAATGGCGATTTTTTTTTGTCCGGGATATACAGAGTTTTGACAGTTTTTCGCCTGTCGTGTTTTTCCTACGGCCTGGCAAATGTTTCGGCGTTGTATGGGTTGTAGGGGGGACCCTCCCCAACAGTTTTTACAAGGCGCCGTTGGCGCACATCGAATCATAAAGAAATGGCGATTTTTTTTTGTCCGGGATATACAGAGTTTTGACAGTTTTTCGCCTGTCGTGTTTTTCCTACGGCCTGGCAAATGTTTCGGCGTTGTATGGGTTGTAGGGGGGACCCTCCCCAACAGTTTTTACAAGGCGCCGTTGGCGCACATCGAATCATAAAGAAATGGCGATTTTTTTTTGTCCGGGATATACAGAGTTTTGACAGTTTTTCGCCTGTCGTGTTTTTCCTACGGCCTGGCAAATGTTTCGGCGTTGTATGGGTTGTAGGGGAGACCCTCTCCAACAGTTTTTACAAGGCGCCGTTGGCGCACATCGAATCATAAAGAAATGGCGATTTTTTTTTGTCCGGGATATACAGAGTTTTGACGGTTTTTCGCCTGTAGTTTATTTCCTACGGCCTGGCAAATGTTTCGGCGTTGTATGGGTTGTAGGGGGGACCCTCCCCAACAGTTTTTACAAGGCGCCGTTGGCGCACATCGAATCATATAGAAATGGCGATTTTTTTTTGTCCGGGATATACAGAGTTTTGACGGTTTTTCGCCTGTAGTTTATTTCCTACGGCCTGGCAAATGTTTCGGCGTTGTATGGGTTGTAGGGGGGACCCTCCCCAACAGTTTTTACAAGGCGCCGTTGGCGCACATCGAATCATAAAGAAATGGCGATTTTTTTTTGTCCGGGATATACAGAGTTTTGACAGTTTTTCGCCTGTCGTGTTTTTCCTACGGCCTGGCAAATGTTTCGGCGTTGTATGGGTTGTAGGGGGGACCCTCCCCAACAGTTTTTACAAGGCGCCGTTGGCGCACATCGAATCATAAGGAAATGGCGATTTTTTTTTGTCCGGGATATACAGAGTTTTGACGGTTTTTCGCCTGTAGTTTTTTTCCTACGGCCTGGTTAATGTTTCGGCGTTGTATGGGGGGTAGGGGGGACCCTCCCCAACAGTTTTTACAAGGCGCCGTTGGCGCACATCGAATCATAAAGAAATGGCGAATTTTTTTTCCCGGGATATACAGAGTTTTGACGGTTTTTCGCCTGTCGTGTTTTTCCTACGGCCTGGCAAATGTTTCGGCGTTGTATGGGGTGTGGGGGAGACCCTCCCCAACAGTTTTTACAAGGCGCCGTTGGCGCACATCGAATCATAAAGAAATGGCGATTTTTTTTTGTCCGGGATATACAGAGTTTTGACAGTTTTTCGCCTGTCGTGTTTTTCCTACGGCCTGGCAAATGTTTCGGCGTTGTATGGGGTGTGGGGGAGACCCTCTCCAATAGTTTTTACAAGGCGCCGTTGGCGCACATCGAATCATAAAGAAATGGCGATTTTTTTTTGTCCGGGATATACAGAGTTTTGACGGTTTTTCGCCTGTAGTTTATTTCCTACGGCCTGGCAAATGTTTCGGCGTTGTATGGGTTGTAGGGGGGACCCTCCCCAACAGTTTTTACAAGGCGCCGTTGGCGCACATCGAATCATAAAGAAATGGCGATTTTTTTTTGTCCGGGATATACAGAGTTTTGACAGTTTTTCGCCTGTCGTGTTTTTCCTACGGCCTGGCAAATGTTTCGGCGTTGTATGGGGTGTGGGGGAGACCCTCTCCAATAGTTTTTACAAGGCGCCGTTGGCGCACATCGAATCATAAAGAAATGGCGATTTTTTTTTGTCCGGGATATACAGAGTTTTGACGGTTTTTCGCCTGTAGTTTATTTCCTACGGCCTGGCAAATGTTTCGGCGTTGTATGGGTTGTAGGGGGGACCCTCCCCAACAGTTTTTACAAGGCGCCGTTGGCGCACATCGAATCATAAAGAAATGGCGATTTTTTTTTGTCCGGGATATACAGAGTTTTGACAGTTTTTCGCCTGTCGTGTTTTTCCTACGGCCTGGCAAATGTTTCGGCGTTGTATGGGGTGTGGGGGAGACCCTCTCCAATAGTTTTTACAAGGCGCCGTTGGCGCACATCGAATCATAAGGAAATGGCGATTTTTTTTTGTCCGGGATATACAGAGTTTTGACGGTTTTTCGCCTGTCGTTTTTTTCCTACGGCCTGGCAAATGTTTCGGCGTTGTATGGGGGGTAGGGGGGACCCTCCCCAACAGTTTTTACAAGGCGCCGTTGGCGCACATCGAATCATAAGGAAATGGCGATTTTTTTTTGTCCGGGATATACAGAGTTTTGACGGTTTTTCGCCTGTAGTTTATTTCCTACGGCCTGGCAAATGTTTCGGCGTTGTATGGGTTGTAGGGGGGACCCTCCCCAACAGTTTTTACAAGGCGCCGTTGGCGCACATCGAATCATAAAGAAATGGCGATTTTTTTTTGTCCGGGATATACAGAGTTTTGACAGTTTTTCGCCTGTCGTGTTTTTCCTACGGCCTGGCAAATGTTTCGGCGTTGTATGGGGGGTAGGGGGGACCCTCTCCAACAGTTTTTACAAGGCGCCGTTGGCGCACATCGAATCATAAAGAAATGGCGATTTTTTTTTGTCCGGGATATACAGAGTTTTGACGGTTTTTCGCCTGTAGTTTATTTCCTACGGCCTGGCAAATGTTTCGGCGTTGTATGGGGTGTGGGGGAGACCCTCTCCAACAGTTTTTACAAGGCGCCGTTGGCGCACATCGAATCATAAAGAAATGGCGATTTTTTTTTGTCCGGGATATACAGAGTTTTGACGGTTTTTCGCCTGTAGTTTATTTCCTACGGCCTGGCAAATGTTTCGGCGTTGTATGGGTTGTAGGGGGGACCCTCCCCAACAGTTTTTACAAGGCGCCGTTGGCGCACATCGAATCATAAAGAAATGGCGATTTTTTTTTTGTCCGGGATATACAGAGTTTTGACAGTTTTTCGCCTGTCGTGTTTTTCCTACGGCCTGGCAAATGTTTCGGCGTTGTATGGGTTGTAGGGGGGACCCTCCCCAACAGTTTTTACAAGGCGCCGTTGGCGCACATCGAATCATAAGGAAATGGCGATTTTTTTTTGTCCGGGATATACAGAGTTTTGACGGTTTTTCGCCTGTAGTTTTTTTCCTACGGCCTGGTTAATGTTTCGGCGTTGTATGGGGGGTAGGGGGGACCCTCCCCAACAGTTTTTACAAGGCGCCGTTGGCGCACATCGAATCATAAAGAAATGGCGAATTTTTTTTCCCGGGATATACAGAGTTTTGACGGTTTTTCGCCTGTCGTGTTTTTCCTACGGCCTGGCAAATGTTTCGGCGTTGTATGGGGTGTGGGGGAGACCCTCCCCAACAGTTTTTACAAGGCGCCGTTGGCGCACATCGAATCATAAAGAAATGGCGATTTTTTTTTGTCCGGGATATACAGAGTTTTGACAGTTTTTCGCCTGTCGTGTTTTTCCTACGGCCTGGCAAATGTTTCGGCGTTGTATGGGGTGTGGGGGAGACCCTCTCCAATAGTTTTTACAAGGCGCCGTTGGCGCACATCGAATCATAAAGAAATGGCGATTTTTTTTTGTCCGGGATATACAGAGTTTTGACGGTTTTTCGCCTGTAGTTTATTTCCTACGGCCTGGCAAATGTTTCGGCGTTGTATGGGTTGTAGGGGGGACCCTCCCCAACAGTTTTTACAAGGCGCCGTTGGCGCACATCGAATCATAAAGAAATGGCGATTTTTTTTTGTCCGGGATATACAGAGTTTTGACAGTTTTTCGCCTGTCGTGTTTTTCCTACGGCCTGGCAAATGTTTCGGCGTTGTATGGGGTGTGGGGGAGACCCTCTCCAATAGTTTTTACAAGGCGCCGTTGGCGCACATCGAATCATAAAGAAATGGCGATTTTTTTTTGTCCGGGATATACAGAGTTTTGACGGTTTTTCGCCTGTAGTTTATTTCCTACGGCCTGGCAAATGTTTCGGCGTTGTATGGGTTGTAGGGGGGACCCTCCCCAACAGTTTTTACAAGGCGCCGTTGGCGCACATCGAATCATAAGGAAATGGCGATTTTTTTTTGTCCGGGATATACAGAGTTTTGACGGTTTTTCGCCTGTCGTTTTTTTCCTACGGCCTGGCAAATGTTTCGGCGTTGTATGGGGGGTAGGGGGGACCCTCCCCAACAGTTTTTACAAGGCGCCGTTGGCGCACATCGAATCATAAAGAAATGGCAATTTTTTTTTGTCCGGGATATACAGAGTTTTGACAGTTTTTCGCCTGTCGTGTTTTTCCTACGGCCTGGCAAATGTTTCGGCGTTGTATGGGGGGTAGGGGGGACCCTCTCCAACAGTTTTTACAAGGCGCCGTTGGCGCACATCGAATCATAAAGAAATGGCGATTTTTTTTTGTCCGGGATATACAGAGTTTTGACGGTTTTTCGCCTGTAGTTTATTTCCTACGGCCTGGCAAATGTTTCGGCGTTGTATGGGGTGTGGGGGAGACCCTCTCCAACAGTTTTTACAAGGCGCCGTTGGCGCACATCGAATCATAAAGAAATGGCGATTTTTTTTTGTCCGGGATATACAGAGTTTTGACGGTTTTTCGCCTGTAGTTTATTTCCTACGGCCTGGCAAATGTTTCGGCGTTGTATGGGTTGTAGGGGGGACCCTCCCCAACAGTTTTTACAAGGCGCCGTTGGCGCACATCGAATCATAAAGAAATGGCGATTTTTTTTTTGTCCGGGATATACAGAGTTTTGACAGTTTTTCGCCTGTCGTTTTTTTCCTACGGCCTGGCAAATGTTTCGGCGTTGTATGGGGGGTAGGGGGGACCCTCCCCAACAGTTTTTACAAGGCGCCGTTGGCGCACATCGAATCATAAAGAAATGGCGATTTTTTTTTGTCCGGGATATACAGAGCTTTGACAGTTTTTCGCCTGTCGTTTTTTTCCTACGGCCTGGCAAATGTTTCGGCGTTGTATGGGGTGTGGGGGAGACCCTCTCCAACAGTTTTTACAAGGCGCCGTTGGCGCACATCGAATCATAAGGAAATGGCGATTTTTTTTTGTCCGGGATATACAGAGTTTTGACGGTTTTTCGCCTGTAGTTTATTTCCTACGGCCTGGCAAATGTTTCGGCGTTGTATGGGGGGTAGGGGGGACCCTCCCCAACAGTTTTTACAAGGCGCGGTTGGCGCACATCGAATCATAAGGAAATGGCGATTTTTTTTTGCCCGGGATATACAGAGTTTTGACGGTTTTTCGCCTGTAGTTTTTTTCCTACGGCCTGGTTAATGTTTCGGCGTTGTATGGGGGGTAGGGGGGACCCTCCCCAACAGTTTTTACAAGGCGCCGTTGGCGCACATCGAATCATAAAGAAATGGCGAATTTTTTTTCCCGGGATATACAGAGTTTTGACGGTTTTTCGCCTGTCGTGTTTTTCCTACGGCCTGGCAAATGTTTCGGCGTTGTATGGGGTGTGGGGGAGACCCTCTCCAACAGTTTTTACAAGGCGCCGTTGGCGCACATCGAATCATAAAGAAATGGCGATTTTTTTTTGTCCGGGATATACAGAGTTTTGACGGTTTTTCGCCTGTAGTTTATTTCCTACGGCCTGGCAAATGTTTCGGCGTTGTATGGGGTGTGGGGGAGACCCTCTCCAACAGTTTTTACAAGGCGCCGTTGGCGCACATCGAATCATAAAGAAATGGCGATTTTTTTTTGTCCGGGATATACAGATTTTTGACGGTTTTTCGCCTGTAGTTTATTTCCTACGGCCTGGCAAATGTTTCGGCGTTGTATGGGGTGTGGGGGAGACCCTCTCCAACAGTTTTTACAAGGCGCCGTTGGCGCACATCGAATCATAAAGAAATGGCGATTTTTTTTTGTCCGGGATATACAGAGTTTTGACAGTTTTTCGCCTGTCGTGTTTTTCCTACGGCCTGGCAAATGTTTCGGCGTTGTATGGGTTGTAGGGGGGACCCTCCCCAACAGTTTTTACAAGGCGCCGTTGGCGCACATCGAATCATAAAGAAATGGCGATTTTTTTTTGTCCGGGATATACAGAGTTTTGACAGTTTTTCGCCTGTCCTGTTTTTCCTACGGCCTGGCAAATGTTTCGGCGTTGTATGGGTTGTAGGGGGGACCCTCCCCAACAGTTTTTACAAGGCGCCGTTGGCGCACATCGAATCATAAAGAAATGGCGATTTTTTTTTGTCCGGGATATACAGAGTTTTGACGGTTTTTCGCCTGTAGTTTATTTCCTACGGCCTGGCAAATGTTTCGGCGTTGTATGGGGTGTGGGGGAGACCCTCTCCAATAGTTTTTACAAGGCGCCGTTGGCGCACATCGAATCATAAAGAAATGGCGATTTTTTTTTGTCCGGGATATACAGAGTTTTGACAGTTTTTCGCCTGTCGTGTTTTTCCTACGGCCTGGCAAATGTTTCGGCGTTGTATGGGGTGTGGGGGAGACCCTCTCCAATAGTTTTTACAAGGCGCCGTTGGCGCACATCGAATCATAAAGAAATGGCGATTTTTTTTTGTCCGGGATATACAGAGTTTTGACGGTTTTTCGCCTGTAGTTTATTTCCTACGGCCTGGCAAATGTTTCGGCGTTGTATGGGTTGTAGGGGGGACCCTCCCCAACAGTTTTTACAAGGCGCCGTTGGCGCACATCGAATCATAAAGAAATGGCGATTTTTTTTTGTCCGGGATATACAGAGTTTTGACGGTTTTTCGCCTGTAGTTTATTTCCTACGGCCTGGCAAATGTTTCGGCGTTGTATGGGTTGTAGGGGGGACCCTCCCCAACAGTTTTTACAAGGCGCCGTTGGCGCACATCGAATCATAAAGAAATGGCGATTTTTTTTTGTCCGGGATATACAGA
Source organism: Pseudeuparius sepicola (assembly GCA_963920635.1). Classification (NCBI taxonomy): domain Eukaryota; kingdom Metazoa; phylum Arthropoda; class Insecta; order Coleoptera; family Anthribidae; genus Pseudeuparius; species Pseudeuparius sepicola. Next base: position 837,455 of record OY987308.1, read on the forward strand.
GTTTTGACAGTTTTTCGCCTGACGTGTTTTTCCTACGGCCTGGCAAATGTTTCGGCGTTGTATGGGTTGTAGGGGGGACCCTCCCCAACAGTTTTTACAAGGCGCCGTTGGCGCACATCGAATCATAAAGAAATGGCGATTTTTTTTTGTCCGGGATATACAGAGTTTTGACAGTTTTTCGCCTGTCGTGTTTTTCCTACGGCCTGGCAAATGTTTCGGCGTTGTATGGGTTGTAGGGGGGACCCTCCCCAACAGTTTTTACAAGGCGCCGTTGGCGCACATCGAATCATAAAGAAATGGCGATTTTTTTTTGTCCGGGATATACAGATTTTTGACGGTTTTTCGCCTGTAGTTTATTTCCTACGGCCTGGCAAATGTTTCGGCGTTGTATGGGGTGTGGGGGAGACCCTCTCCAATAGTTTTTACAAGGCGCCGTTGGCGCACATCGAATCATAAAGAAATGGCGATTTTTTTTTGTCCGGGATATACAGAGTTTTGACAGTTTTTCGCCTGTCGTGTTTTTCCTACGGCCTGGCAAATGTTTCGGCGTTGTATGGGTTGTAGGGGGGACCCTCCCCAACAGTTTTTACAAGGCGCCGTTGGCGCACATCGAATCATAAAGAAATGGCGATTTTTTTTTGTCCGGGATATACAGAGTTTTGACAGTTTTTCGCCTGTCGTGTTTTTCCTACGGCCTGGCAAATGTTTCGGCGTTGTATGGGGTGTGGGGGAGACCCTCTCCAATAGTTTTTACAAGGCGCCGTTGGCGCACATCGAATCATAAAGAAATGGCGATTTTTTTTTGTCCGGGATATACAGAGTTTTGACGGTTTTTCGCCTGTAGTTTATTTCCTACGGCCTGGCAAATGTTTCGGCGTTGTATGGGTTGTAGGGGGGACCCTCCCCAACAGTTTTTACAAGGCGCCGTTGGCGCACATCGAATCATAAGGAAATGGCGATTTTTTTTTGTCCGGGATATACAGAGTTTTGACGGTTTTTCGCCTGTCGTTTTTTTCCTACGGCCTGGCAAATGTTTCGGCGTTGTATGGGGGGTAGGGGGGACCCTCCCCAACAGTTTTTACAAGGCGCCGTTGGCGCACATCGAATCATAAGGAAATGGCGATTTTTTTTTGTCCGGGATATACAGAGTTTTGACGGTTTTTCGCCTGTAGTTTATTTCCTACGGCCTGGCAAATGTTTCGGCGCTGTATGGGTTGTAGGGGGGACCCTCCCCAACAGTTTTTACAAGGCGCCGTTGGCGCACATCGAATCATAAAGAAATGGCAATTTTTTTTTGTCCGGGATATACAGAGTTTTGACAGTTTTTCGCCTGTCGTGTTTTTCCTACGGCCTGGCAAATGTTTCGGCGTTGTATGGGGGGTAGGGGGGACCCTCTCCAACAGTTTTTACAAGGCGCCGTTGGCGCACATCGAATCATAAAGAAATGGCGATTTTTTTTTGTCCGGGATATACAGAGTTTTGACGGTTTTTCGCCTGTAGTTTATTTCCTACGGCCTGGCAAATGTTTCGGCGTTGTATGGGGTGTGGGGGAGACCCTCTCCAACAGTTTTTACAAGGCGCCGTTGGCGCACATCGAATCATAAAGAAATGGCGATTTTTTTTTGTCCGGGATATACAGAGTTTTGACGGTTTTTCGCCTGTAGTTTATTTCCTACGGCCTGGCAAATGTTTCGGCGTTGTATGGGTTGTAGGGGGGACCCTCCCCAACAGTTTTTACAAGGCGCCGTTGGCGCACATCGAATCATAAAGAAATGGCGATTTTTTTTTTGTCCGGGATATACAGAGTTTTGACAGTTTTTCGCCTGTCGTGTTTTTCCTACGGCCTGGCAAATGTTTCGGCGTTGTATGGGTTGTAGGGGGGACCCTCCCCAACAGTTTTTACAAGGCGCCGTTGGCGCACATCGAATCATAAAGAAATGGCGATTTTTTTTTGTCCGGGATATACAGAGTTTTGACGGTTTTTCGCCTGTAGTTTATTTCCTACGGCCTGGCAAATGTTTCGGCGTTGTATGGGTTGTAGGGGGGACCCTCCCCAACAGTTTTTACAAGGCGCCGTTGGCGCACATCGAATCATAAAGAAATGGCGATTTTTTTTTGTCCGGGATATACAGAGTTTTGACAGTTTTTCGCCTGTCGTGTTTTTCCTACGGCCTGGCAAATGTTTCGGCGTTGTATGGGGTGTGGGGGAGACCCTCTCCAATAGTTTTTACAAGGCGCCGTTGGCGCACATCGAATCATAAAAAAATGGCGATTTTTTTTTGTCCGGGATATACAGAGTTTTGACAGTTTTTCGCCTGTCGTGTTTTTCCTACGGCCTGGCAAATGTTTCGGCGTTGTATGGGGTGTGGGGGAGACCCTCTCCAATAGTTTTTACAAGGCGCCGTTGGCGCACATCGAATCATAAAGAAATGGCGATTTTTTTTTGTCCGGGATATACAGAGTTTTGACAGTTTTTCGCCTGTCGTGTTTTTCCTACGGCCTGGCAAATGTTTCGGCGTTGTATGGGGTGTGGGGGAGACCCTCTCCAATAGTTTTTACAAGGCGCCGTTGGCGCACATCGAATCATAAAGAAATGGCGATTTTTTTTTGTCCGGGATATACAGAGTTTTGACGGTTTTTCGCCTGACGTGTTTTTCCTACGGCCTGGCAAATGTTTCGGCGTTGTATGGGGTGTGAAGGAGACCCTCTCCAACAGTTTTTACAAGGCGCCGTTGGCGCACATCGAATCATAAAGAAATGGCGATTTTTTTTTGTCCGGGATATACAGAGTTTTGACGGTTTTTCGCCTGTAGTTTATTTCCTACGGCCTGGCAAATGTTTCGGCGTTGTATGGGGTGTGGGGGAGACCCTCTCCAACAGTTTTTACAAGGCGCCGTTGGCGCACATCGAATCATAAAGAAATGGCGATTTTTTTTTGTCCGGGATATACAGAGTTTTGACGGTTTTTCGCCTGTAGTTTATTTCCTACGGCCTGGCAAATGTTTCGGCGTTGTATGGGTTGTAGGGGGGACCCTCCCCAACAGTTTTTACAAGGCGCCGTTGGCGCACATCGAATCATAAAGAAATGGCGATTTTTTTTTGTCCGGGATATACAGAGTTTTGACAGTTTTTCGCCTGTCGTGTTTTTCCTACGGCCTGGCAAATGTTTCGGCGTTGTATGGGGTGTGGGGGAGACCCTCTCCAATAGTTTTTACAAGGCGCCGTTGGCGCACATCGAATCATAAAGAAATGGCGATTTTTTTTTGTCCGGGATATACAGAGTTTTGACGGTTTTTCGCCTGACGTGTTTTTCCTACGGCCTGGCAAATGTTTCGGCGTTGTATGGGGTGTGGGGGAGACCCTCTCCAACAGTTTTTACAAGGCGCCGTTGGCGCACATCGAATCATAAAGAAATGGCGATTTTTTTTTGTCCGGGATATACAGAGTTTTGACGGTTTTTCGCCTGTAGTTTATTTCCTACGGCCTGGCAAATGTTTCGGCGTTGTATGGGGTGTGGGGGAGACCCTCTCCAACAGTTTTTACAAGGCGCCGTTGGCGCACATCGAATCATAAAGAAATGGCGATTTTTTTTTGTCCGGGATATACAGAGTTTTGACGGTTTTTCGCCTGTAGTTTATTTCCTACGGCCTGGCAAATGTTTCGGCGTTGTATGGGTTGTAGGGGGGACCCTCCCCAACAGTTTTTACAAGGCGCCGTTGGCGCACATCGAATCATAAAGAAATGGCGATTTTTTTTTGTCCGGGATATACAGAGTTTTGACGGTTTTTCGCCTGACGTGTTTTTCCTACGGCCTGGCAAATGTTTCGGCGTTGTATGGGGTGTGAAGGAGACCCTCTCCAACAGTTTTTACAAGGCGCCGTTGGCGCACATCGAATCATAAAGAAATGGCGATTTTTTTTTGTCCGGGATATACAGAGTTTTGACGGTTTTTCGCCTGTAGTTTATTTCCTACGGCCTGGCAAATGTTTCGGCGTTGTATGGGGTGTGGGGGAGACCCTCTCCAACAGTTTTTACAAGGCGCCGTTGGCACACATCGAATCATAAAGAAATGGCGATTTTTTTTTGTCCGGGATATACAGAGTTTTGACGGTTTTTCGCCTGTAGTTTATTTCCTACGGCCTGGCAAATGTTTCGGCGTTGTATGGGTTGTAGGGGGGACCCTCCCCAACAGTTTTTACAAGGCGCCGTTGGCGCACATCGAATCATAAAGAAATGGCGATTTTTTTTTGTCCGGGATATACAGATTTTTGACGGTTTTTCGCCTGTAGTTTATTTCCTACGGCCTGGCAAATGTTTCGGCGTTGTATGGGTTGTAGGGGGGACCCTCCCCAACAGTTTTTACAAGGCGCCGTTGGCGCACATCGAATCATAAAGAAATGGCGATTTTTTTTTGTCCGGGATATACAGAGTTTTGACGGTTTTTCGCCTGTAGTTTATTTCCTACGGCCTGGCAAATGTTTCGGCGTTGTATGGGTTGTAGGGGGGACCCTCCCCAACAGTTTTTACAAGGCGCCGTTGGCGCACATCGAATCATAAAGAAATGGCGATTTTTTTTTGTCCGGGATATACAGAGTTTTGACAGTTTTTCGCCTGTCGTGTTTTTCCTACGGCCTGGCAAATGTTTCGGCGTTGTATGGGGTGTGGGGGAGACCCTCTCCAATAGTTTTTACAAGGCGCCGTTGGCGCACATCGAATCATAAAGAAATGGCGATTTTTTTTTGTCCGGGATATACAGAGTTTTGACGGTTTTTCGCCTGTAGTTTATTTCCTACGGCCTGGCAAATGTTTCGGCGTTGTATGGGTTGTAGGGGGGACCCTCCCCAACAGTTTTTACAAGGCGCCGTTGGCGCACATCGAATCATAAAGAAATGGCGATTTTTTTTTGTCCGGGATATACAGATTTTTGACGGTTTTTCGCCTGTAGTTTATTTCCTACGGCCTGGCAAATGTTTCGGCGTTGTATGGGTTGTAGGGGGGACCCTCCCCAACAGTTTTTACAAGGCGCCGTTGGCGCACATCGAATCATAAAGAAATGGCGATTTTTTTTTGTCCGGGATATACAGATTTTTGACGGTTTTTCGCCTGTAGTTTATTTCCTACGGCCTGGCAAATGTTTCGGCGTTGTATGGGTTGTAGGGGGGACCCTCCCCAACAGTTTTTACAAGGCGCCGTTGGCGCACATCGAATCATAAAGAAATGGCGATTTTTTTTTGTCCGGGATATACAGAGTTTTGACGGTTTTTCGCCTGTAGTTTATTTCCTACGGCCTGGCAAATGTTTCGGCGTTGTATGGGTTGTAGGGGGGACCCTCCCCAACAGTTTTTACAAGGCGCCGTTGGCGCACATCGAATCATAAAGAAATGGCGATTTTTTTTTGTCCGGGATATACAGAGTTTTGACAGTTTTTCGCCTGTCGTGTTTTTCCTACGGCCTGGCAAATGTTTCGGCGTTGTATGGGGTGTGGGGGAGACCCTCTCCAATAGTTTTTACAAGGCGCCGTTGGCGCACATCGAATCATAAAGAAATGGCGATTTTTTTTTGTCCGGGATATACAGAGTTTTGACGGTTTTTCGCCTGACGTGTTTTTCCTACGGCCTGGCAAATGTTTCGGCGTTGTATGGGGTGTGGGGGAGACCCTCTCCAACAGTTTTTACAAGGCGCCGTTGGCGCACATCGAATCATAAAGAAATGGCGATTTTTTTTTGTCCGGGATATACAGAGTTTTGACGGTTTTTCGCCTGTAGTTTATTTCCTACGGCCTGGCAAATGTTTCGGCGTTGTATGGGGTGTGGGGGAGACCCTCTCCAACAGTTTTTACAAGGCGCCGTTGGCGCACATCGAATCATAAAGAAATGGCGATTTTTTTTTGTCCGGGATATACAGAGTTTTGACGGTTTTTCGCCTGTAGTTTATTTCCTACGGCCTGGCAAATGTTTCGGCGTTGTATGGGTTGTAGGGGGGACCTTCCCCAACAGTTTTTACAAGGCGCCGTTGGCGCACATCGAATCATAAAGAAATGGCGATTTTTTTTTGTCCGGGATATACAGATTTTTGACGGTTTTTCGCCTGTAGTTTATTTCCTACGGCCTGGCAAATGTTTCGGCGTTGTATGGGTTGTAGGGGGGACCCTCCCCAACAGTTTTTACAAGGCGCCGTTGGCGCACATCGAATCATAAAGAAATGGCGATTTTTTTTTGTCCGGGATATACAGAGTTTTGACAGTTTTTCGCCTGACGTGTTTTTCCTACGGCCTGGCAAATGTTTCGGCGTTGTATGGGTTGTAGGGGGGACCCTCCCCAACAGTTTTTACAAGGCGCCGTTGGCGCACATCGAATCATAAAGAAATGGCGATTTTTTTTTGTCCGGGATATACAGAGTTTTGACGGTTTTTCGCCTGTAGTTTATTTCCTACGGCCTGGCAAATGTTTCGGCGTTGTATGGGTTGTAGGGGGGACCCTCCCCAACAGTTTTTACAAGGCGCCGTTGGCGCACATCGAATCATAAAGAAATGGCGATTTTTTTTTGTCCGGGATATACAGAGTTTTGACAGTTTTTCGCCTGTCGTGTTTTTCCTACGGCCTGGCAAATGTTTCGGCGTTGTATGGGGTGTGGGGGAGACCCTCTCCAATAGTTTTTACAAGGCGCCGTTGGCGCACATCGAATCATAAAGAAATGGCGATTTTTTTTTGTCCGGGATATACAGAGTTTTGACGGTTTTTCGCCTGACGTGTTTTTCCTACGGCCTGGCAAATGTTTCGGCGTTGTATGGGGTGTGGGGGAGACCCTCTCCAACAGTTTTTACAAGGCGCCGTTGGCGCACATCGAATCATAAAGAAATGGCGATTTTTTTTTGTCCGGGATATACAGAGTTTTGACGGTTTTTCGCCTGTAGTTTATTTCCTACGGCCTGGCAAATGTTTCGGCGTTGTATGGGGTGTGGGGGAGACCCTCTCCAACAGTTTTTACAAGGCGCCGTTGGCGCACATCGAATCATAAAGAAATGGCGATTTTTTTTTGTCCGGGATATACAGAGTTTTGACGGTTTTTCGCCTGTAGTTTATTTCCTACGGCCTGGCAAATGTTTCGGCGTTGTATGGGTTGTAGGGGGGACCCTCCCCAACAGTTTTTACAAGGCGCCGTTGGCGCACATCGAATCATAAAGAAATGGCGATTTTTTTTTGTCCGGGATATACAGAGTTTTGACGGTTTTTCGCCTGTAGTTTATTTCCTACGGCCTGGCAAATGTTTCGGCGTTGTATGGGGTGTGGGGGAGACCCTCTCCAACAGTTTTTACAAGGCGCCGTTGGCGCACATCGAATCATAAAGAAATGGCGATTTTTTTTTGTCCGGGATATACAGAGTTTTGACAGTTTTTCGCCTGTCGTGTTTTTCCTACGGCCTGGCAAATGTTTCGGCGTTGTATGGGTTGTAGGGGGGACCCTCCCCAACAGTTTTTACAAGGCGCCGTTGGCGCACATCGAATCATAAAGAAATGGCGATTTTTTTTTGTCCGGGATATACAGAGTTTTGACAGTTTTTCGCCTGTCGTGTTTTTCCTACGGCCTGGCAAATGTTTCGGCGTTGTATGGGGTGTGGGGGAGACCCTCTCCAACAGTTTTTACAAGGCGCCGTTGGCGCACATCGAATCATAAAGAAATGGCGATTTTTTTTTGTCCGGGATATACAGAGTTTTGACAGTTTTTCGCCTGTCGTGTTTTTCCTACGGCCTGGCAAATGTTTCGGCGTTGTATGGGGTGTGGGGGAGACCCTCTCCAACAGTTTTTACAAGGCGCCGTTGGCGCACATCGAATCATAAAGAAATGGCGATTTTTTTTTGTCCGGGATATACAGAGTTTTGACAGTTTTTCGCCTGTCGTGTTTTTCCTACGGCCTGGCAAATGTTTCGGCGTTGTATGGGGTGTGGGGGAGACCCTCTCCAACAGTTTTTACAAGGCGCCGTTGGCGCACATCGAATCATAAAGAAATGGCGATTTTTTTTTGTCCGGGATATACAGATTTTTGACGGTTTTTCGCCTGTAGTTTATTTCCTACGGCCTGGCAAATGTTTCGGCGTTGTATGGGTTGTAGGGGAGACCCTCTCCAATAGTTTTTACAAGGCGCCGTTGGCGCACATCGAATCATAAAGAAATGGCGATTTTTTTTTGTCCGGGATATACAGAGTTTTGACAGTTTTTCGCCTGACGTGTTTTTCCTACGGCCTGGCAAATGTTTCGGCGTTGTATGGGGTGTGGGGGAGACCCTCTCCAATAGTTTTTACAAGGCGCCGTTGGCGCACATCGAATCATAAAGAAATGGCGATTTTTTTTTGTCCGGGATATACAGAGTTTTGACAGTTTTTCGCCTGTCGTGTTTTTCCTACGGCCTGGCAAATGTTTCGGCGTTGTATGGGGTGTGGGGGAGACCCTCTCCAACAGTTTTTACAAGGCGCCGTTGGCGCACATCGAATCATAAAGAAATGGCGATTTTTTTTTGTCCGGGATATACAGAGTTTTGACAGTTTTTCGCCTGACGTGTTTTTCCTACGGCCTGGCAAATGTTTCGGCGTTGTATGGGGTGTGGGGGAGACCCTCTCCAATAGTTTTTACAAGGCGCCGTTGGCGCACATCGAATCATAAAGAAATGGCGATTTTTTTTTGTCCGGGATATACAGAGTTTTGACAGTTTTTCGCCTGTCGTGTTTTTCCTACGGCCTGGCAAATGTTTCGGCGTTGTATGGGTTGTAGGGGGGACCCTCCCCAACAGTTTTTACAAGGCGCCGTTGGCGCACATCGAATCATAAAGAAATGGCGATTTTTTTTTGTCCGGGATATACAGAGTTTTGACAGTTTTTCGCCTGACGTGTTTTTCCTACGGCCTGGCAAATGTTTCGGCGTTGTATGGGGTGTGGGGGAGACCCTCTCCAACAGTTTTTACAAGGCGCCGTTGGCGCACATCGAATCATAAAGAAATGGCGATTTTTTTTTGTCCGGGATATACAGATTTTTGACGGTTTTTCGCCTGTAGTTTATTTCCTACGGCCTGGCAAATGTTTCGGCGTTGTATGGGGTGTGGGGGAGACCCTCTCCAACAGTTTTTACAAGGCGCCGTTGGCGCACATCGAATCATAAAGAAATGGCGATTTTTTTTTGTCCGGGATATACAGAGTTTTGACGGTTTTTCGCCTGTAGTTTATTTCCTACGGCCTGGCAAATGTTTCGGCGTTGTATGGGGTGTGGGGGAGACCCTCTCCAACAGTTTTTACAAGGCGCCGTTGGCGCACATCGAATCATAAAGAAATGGCGATTTTTTTTTGTCCGGGATATACAGAGTTTTGACGGTTTTTCGCCTGTCGTGTTTTTCCTACGGCCTGGCAAATGTTTCGGCGTTGTATGGGTTGTAGGGGGGACCCTCCCCAACAGTTTTTACAAGGCGCCGTTGGCGCACATCGAATCATAAAGAAATGGCGATTTTTTTTTGTCCGGGATATACAGAGTTTTGACAGTTTTTCGCCTGTCGTGTTTTTCCTACGGCCTGGCAAATGTTTCGGCGTTGTATGGGGTGTGGGGGAGACCCTCCCCAACAGTTTTTACAAGGCGCCGTTGGCGCACATCGAATCATAAAGAAATGGCGATTTTTTTTTGTCCGGGATATACAGAGTTTTGACAGTTTTTCGCCTGTCGTGTTTTTCCTACGGCCTGGCAAATGTTTCGGCGTTGTATGGGGTGTGGGGGAGACCCTCTCCAACAGTTTTTACAAGGCGCCGTTGGCGCACATCGAATCATAAAGAAATGGCGATTTTTTTTTGTCCGGGATATACAGAGTTTTGACAGTTTTTCGCCTGTCGTGTTTTTCCTACGGCCTGGCAAATGTTTCGGCGTTGTATGGGTTGTAGGGGGGACCCTCCCCAACAGTTTTTACAAGGCGCCGTTGGCGCACATCGAATCATAAAGAAATGGCGATTTTTTTTTGTCCGGGATATACAGAGTTTTGACAGTTTTTCGCCTGTCGTGTTTTTCCTACGGCCTGGCAAATGTTTCGGCGTTGTATGGGTTGTAGGGGGGACCCTCCCCAACAGTTTTTACAAGGCGCCGTTGGCGCACATCGAATCATAAAGAAATGGCGATTTTTTTTTGTCCGGGATATACAGAGTTTTGACGGTTTTTCGCCTGTAGTTTATTTCCTACGGCCTGGCAAATGTTTCGGCGTTGTATGGGTTGTAGGGGGGACCCTCCCCAACAGTTTTTACAAGGCGCCGTTGGCGCACATCGAATCATAAAGAAATGGCGATTTTTTTTTGTCCGGGATATACAGAGTTTTGACGGTTTTTCGCCTGTAGTTTATTTCCTACGGCCTGGCAAATGTTTCGGCGTTGTATGGGGTGTGGGGGAGACCCTCTCCAACAGTTTTTACAAGGCGCCGTTGGCGCACATCGAATCATAAAGAAATGGCGATTTTTTTTTGTCCGGGATATACAGATTTTTGACGGTTTTTCGCCTGTAGTTTATTTCCTACGGCCTGGCAAATGTTTCGGCGTTGTATGGGTTGTAGGGGGGACCCTCCCCAACAGTTTTTACAAGGCGCCGTTGGCGCACATCGAATCATAAAGAAATGGCGATTTTTTTTTGTCCGGGATATACAGAGTTTTGACGGTTTTTCGCCTGTAGTTTATTTCCTACGGCCTGGCAAATGTTTCGGCGTTGTATGGGGTGTGGGGGAGACCCTCTCCAACAGTTTTTACAAGGCGCCGTTGGCGCACATCGAATCATAAAGAAATGGCGATTTTTTTTTGTCCGGGATATACAGAGTTTTGACGGTTTTTCGCCTGTCGTGTTTTTCCTACGGCCTGGCAAATGTTTCGGCGTTGTATGGGTTGTAGGGGGGACCCTCCCCAACAGTTTTTACAAGGCGCCGTTGGCGCACATCGAATCATAAAGAAATGGCGATTTTTTTTTGTCCGGGATATACAGAGTTTTGACAGTTTTTCGCCTGTCGTGTTTTTCCTACGGCCTGGCAAATGTTTCGGCGTTGTATGGGGTGTGGGGGAGACCCTCCCCAACAGTTTTTACAAGGCGCCGTTGGCGCACATCGAATCATAAAGAAATGGCGATTTTTTTTTGTCCGGGATATACAGAGTTTTGACGGTTTTTCGCCTGTAGTTTATTTCCTACGGCCTGGCAAATGTTTCGGCGTTGTATGGGTTGTAGGGGGGACCCTCCCCAACAGTTTTTACAAGGCGCCGTTGGCGCACATCGAATCATAAAGAAATGGCGATTTTTTTTTGTCCGGGATATACAGAGTTTTGACGGTTTTTCGCCTGTAGTTTATTTCCTACGGCCTGGCAAATGTTTCGGCGTTGTATGGGGTGTGGGGGAGACCCTCTCCAACAGTTTTTACAAGGCGCCGTTGGCGCACATCGAATCATAAAGAAATGGCGATTTTTTTTTGTCCGGGATATACAGAGTTTTGACGGTTTTTCGCCTGTAGTTTATTTCCTACGGCCTGGCAAATGTTTCGGCGTTGTATGGGTTGTAGGGGGGACCCTCCCCAACAGTTTTTACAAGGCGCCGTTGGCGCACATCGAATCATAAAGAAATGGCGATTTTTTTTTGTCCGGGATATACAGAGTTTTGACGGTTTTTCGCCTGTAGTTTATTTCCTACGGCCTGGCAAATGTTTCGGCGTTGTATGGGTTGTAGGGGGGACCCTCCCCAACAGTTTTTACAAGGCGCCGTTGGCGCACATCGAATCATAAAGAAATGGCGATTTTTTTTTGTCCGGGATATACAGAGTTTTGACAGTTTTTCGCCTGACGTGTTTTTCCTACGGCCTGGCAAATGTTTCGGCGTTGTATGGGGTGTGGGGGAGACCCTCTCCAACAGTTTTTACAAGGCGCCGTTGGCGCACATCGAATCATAAAGAAATGGCGATTTTTTTTTGTCCGGGATATACAGAGTTTTGACGGTTTTTCGCCTGTAGTTTATTTCCTACGGCCTGGCAAATGTTTCGGCGTTGTATGGGGTGTGGGGGAGACCCTCTCCAACAGTTTTTACAAGGCGCCGTTGGCGCACATCGAATCATAAAGAAATGGCGATTTTTTTTTGTCCGGGATATACAGAGTTTTGACAGTTTTTCGCCTGACGTGTTTTTCCTACGGCCTGGCAAATGTTTCGGCGTTGTATGGGTTGTAGGGGGGACCCTCCCCAACAGTTTTTACAAGGCGCCGTTGGCGCACATCGAATCATAAAGAAATGGCGATTTTTTTTTGTCCGGGATATACAGAGTTTTGACAGTTTTTCGCCTGTCGTGTTTTTCCTACGGCCTGGCAAATGTTTCGGCGTTGTATGGGTTGTAGGGGGGACCCTCCCCAACAGTTTTTACAAGGCGCCGTTGGCGCACATCGAATCATAAAGAAATGGCGATTTTTTTTTGTCCGGGATATACAGAGTTTTGACGGTTTTTCGCCTGTAGTTTATTTCCTACGGCCTGGCAAATGTTTCGGCGTTGTATGGGGTGTGGGGGAGACCCTCTCCAACAGTTTTTACAAGGCGCCGTTGGCGCACATCGAATCATAAAGAAATGGCGATTTTTTTTTGTCCGGGATATACAGAGTTTTGACAGTTTTTCGCCTGTCGTGTTTTTCCTACGGCCTGGCAAATGTTTCGGCGTTGTATGGGTTGTAGGGGGGACCCTCCCCAACAGTTTTTACAAGGCGCCGTTGGCGCACATCGAATCATAAAGAAATGGCGATTTTTTTTTGTCCGGGATATACAGATTTTTGACGGTTTTTCGCCTGTAGTTTATTTCCTACGGCCTGGCAAATGTTTCGGCGTTGTATGGGGTGTGGGGGAGACCCTCTCCAACAGTTTTTACAAGGCGCCGTTGGCGCACATCGAATCATAAAGAAATGGCGATTTTTTTTTGTCCGGGATATACAGAGTTTTGACGGTTTTTCGCCTGTAGTTTATTTCCTACGGCCTGGCAAATGTTTCGGCGTTGTATGGGGTGTGGGGGAGACCCTCTCCAACAGTTTTTACAAGGCGCCGTTGGCGCACATCGAATCATAAAGAAATGGCGATTTTTTTTTGTCCGGGATATACAGAGTTTTGACAGTTTTTCGCCTGACGTGTTTTTCCTACGGCCTGGCAAATGTTTCGGCGTTGTATGGGTTGTAGGGGGGACCCTCCCCAACAGTTTTTACAAGGCGCCGTTGGCGCACATCGAATCATAAAGAAATGGCGATTTTTTTTTGTCCGGGATATACAGAGTTTTGACAGTTTTTCGCCTGTCGTGTTTTTCCTACGGCCTGGCAAATGTTTCGGCGTTGTATGGGTTGTAGGGGGGACCCTCCCCAACAGTTTTTACAAGGCGCCGTTGGCGCACATCGAATCATAAAGAAATGGCGATTTTTTTTTGTCCGGGATATACAGAGTTTTGACGGTTTTTCGCCTGTAGTTTATTTCCTACGGCCTGGCAAATGTTTCGGCGTTGTATGGGGTGTGGGGGAGACCCTCTCCAACAGTTTTTACAAGGCGCCGTTGGCGCACATCGAATCATAAAGAAATGGCGATTTTTTTTTGTCCGGGATATACAGAGTTTTGACAGTTTTTCGCCTGTCGTGTTTTTCCTACGGCCTGGCAAATGTTTCGGCGTTGTATGGGTTGTAGGGGGGACCCTCCCCAACAGTTTTTACAAGGCGCCGTTGGCGCACATCGAATCATAAAGAAATGGCGATTTTTTTTTGTCCGGGATATACAGATTTTTGACGGTTTTTCGCCTGTAGTTTATTTCCTACGGCCTGGCAAATGTTTCGGCGTTGTATGGGGTGTGGGGGAGACCCTCTCCAACAGTTTTTACAAGGCGCCGTTGGCGCACATCGAATCATAAAGAAATGGCGATTTTTTTTTGTCCGGGATATACAGAGTTTTGACAGTTTTTCGCCTGTCGTGTTTTTCCTACGGCCTGGCAAATGTTTCGGCGTTGTATGGGTTGTAGGGGGGACCCTCCCCAACAGTTTTTACAAGGCGCCGTTGGCGCACATCGAATCATAAAGAAATGGCGATTTTTTTTTGTCCGGGATATACAGAGTTTTGACAGTTTTTCGCCTGTCGTGTTTTTCCTACGGCCTGGCAAATGTTTCGGCGTTGTATGGGTTGTAGGGGGGACCCTCCCCAACAGTTTTTACAAGGCGCCGTTGGCGCACATCGAATCATAAAGAAATGGCGATTTTTTTTTGTCCGGGATATACAGAGTTTTGACAGTTTTTCGCCTGTCGTGTTTTTCCTACGGCCTGGCAAATGTTTCGGCGTTGTATGGGTTGTAGGGGGGACCCTCCCCAACAGTTTTTACAAGGCGCCGTTGGCGCACATCGAATCATAAAGAAATGGCGATTTTTTTTTGTCCGGGATATACAGAGTTTTGACAGTTTTTCGCCTGACGTGTTTTTCCTACGGCCTGGCAAATGTTTCGGCGTTGTATGGGTTGTAGGGGGGACCCTCCCCAACAGTTTTTACAAGGCGCCGTTGGCGCACATCGAATCATAAAGAAATGGCGATTTTTTTTTGTCCGGGATATACAGAGTTTTGACGGTTTTTCGCCTGTAGTTTATTTCCTACGGCCTGGCAAATGTTTCGGCGTTGTATGGGTTGTAGGGGGGACCCTCCCCAACAGTTTTTACAAGGCGCCGTTGGCGCACATCGAATCATAAAGAAATGGCGATTTTTTTTTGTCCGGGATATACAGAGTTTTGACAGTTTTTCGCCTGTCGTGTTTTTCCTACGGCCTGGCAAATGTTTCGGCGTTGTATGGGTTGTAGGGGGGACCCTCCCCAACAGTTTTTACAAGGCGCCGTTGGCGCACATCGAATCATAAAGAAATGGCGATTTTTTTTTGTCCGGGATATACAGAGTTTTGACGGTTTTTCGCCTGTAGTTTATTTCCTACGGCCTGGCAAATGTTTCGGCGTTGTATGGGTTGTAGGGGGGACCCTCCCCAACAGTTTTTACAAGGCGCCGTTGGCGCACATCGAATCATAAAGAAATGGCGATTTTTTTTTGTCCGGGATATACAGATTTTTGACGGTTTTTCGCCTGTAGTTTATTTCCTACGGCCTGGCAAATGTTTCGGCGTTGTATGGGGTGTGGGGGAGACCCTCTCCAACAGTTTTTACAAGGCGCCGTTGGCGCACATCGAATCATAAAGAAATGGCGATTTTTTTTTGTTCGGGATATACAGAGTTTTGACAGTTTTTCGCCTGTCGTGTTTTTCCTACGGCCTGGCAAATGTTTCGGCGTTGTATGGGTTGTAGGGGGGACCCTCCCCAACAGTTTTTACAAGGCGCCGTTGGCGCACATCGAATCATAAAGAAATGGCGATTTTTTTTTGTCCGGGATATACAGAGTTTTGACGGTTTTTCGCCTGTAGTTTATTTCCTACGGCCTGGCAAATGTTTCGGCGTTGTATGGGGTGTGGGGGAGACCCTCTCCAACAGTTTTTACAAGGCGCCGTTGGCGCACATCGAATCATAAAGAAATGGCGATTTTTTTTTGTCCGGGATATACAGAGTTTTGACAGTTTTTCGCCTGTCGTGTTTTTCCTACGGCCTGGCAAATGTTTCGGCGTTGTATGGGTTGTAGGGGGGACCCTCCCCAACAGTTTTTACAAGGCGCCGTTGGCGCACATCGAATCATAAAGAAATGGCGATTTTTTTTTGTCCGGGATATACAGAGTTTTGACAGTTTTTCGCCTGTCGTGTTTTTCCTACGGCCTGGCAAATGTTTCGGCGTTGTATGGGTTGTAGGGGGGACCCTCCCCAACAGTTTTTACAAGGCGCCGTTGGCGCACATCGAATCATAAAGAAATGGCGATTTTTTTTTGTCCGGGATATACAGATTTTTGACGGTTTTTCGCCTGTAGTTTATTTCCTACGGCCTGGCAAATGTTTCGGCGTTGTATGGGGTGTGGGGGAGACCCTCTCCAACAGTTTTTACAAGGCGCCGTTGGCGCACATCGAATCATAAAGAAATGGCGATTTTTTTTTGTCCGGGATATACAGAGTTTTGACAGTTTTTCGCCTGTCGTGTTTTTCCTACGGCCTGGCAAATGTTTCGGCGTTGTATGGGTTGTAGGGGGGACCCTCCCCAACAGTTTTTACAAGGCGCCGTTGGCGCACATCGAATCATAAAGAAATGGCGATTTTTTTTTGTCCGGGATATACAGAGTTTTGACAGTTTTTCGCCTGTCGTGTTTTTCCTACGGCCTGGCAAATGTTTCGGCGTTGTATGGGTTGTAGGGGGGACCCTCCCCAACAGTTTTTACAAGGCGCCGTTGGCGCACATCGAATCATAAAGAAATGGCGATTTTTTTTTGTCCGGGATATACAGAGTTTTGACAGTTTTTCGCCTGACGTGTTTTTCCTACGGCCTGGCAAATGTTTCGGCGTTGTATGGGTTGTAGGGGGGACCCTCCCCAACAGTTTTTACAAGGCGCCGTTGGCGCACATCGAATCATAAAGAAATGGCGATTTTTTTTTGTCCGGGATATACAGAGTTTTGACGGTTTTTCGCCTGTAGTTTATTTCCTACGGCCTGGCAAATGTTTCGGCGTTGTATGGGGTGTGGGGGAGACCCTCTCCAATAGTTTTTACAAGGCGCCGTTGGCGCACATCGAATCATAAAGAAATGGCGATTTTTTTTTGTCCGGGATATACAGATTTTTGACGGTTTTTCGCCTGTAGTTTATTTCCTACGGCCTGGCAAATGTTTCGGCGTTGTATGGGGTGTGGGGGAGACCCTCTCCAACAGTTTTTACAAGGCGCCGTTGGCGCACATCGAATCATAAAGAAATGGCGATTTTTTTTTGTCCGGGATATACAGAGTTTTGACGGTTTTTCGCCTGTAGTTTATTTCCTACGGCCTGGCAAATGTTTCGGCGTTGTATGGGTTGTAGGGGGGACCCTCCCCAACAGTTTTTACAAGGCGCCGTTGGCGCACATCGAATCATAAAGAAATGGCGATTTTTTTTTGTCCGGGATATACAGATTTTTGACGGTTTTTCGCCTGTAGTTTATTTCCTACGGCCTGGCAAATGTTTCGGCGTTGTATGGGGTGTGGGGGAGACCCTCTCCAACAGTTTTTACAAGGCGCCGTTGGCGCACATCGAATCATAAAGAAATGGCGATTTTTTTTTGTCCGGGATATACAGAGTTTTGACAGTTTTTCGCCTGTCGTGTTTTTCCTACGGCCTGGCAAATGTTTCGGCGTTGTATGGGTTGTAGGGGGGACCCTCCCCAACAGTTTTTACAAGGCGCCGTTGGCGCACATCGAATCATAAAGAAATGGCGATTTTTTTTTGTCCGGGATATACAGAGTTTTGACAGTTTTTCGCCTGTCGTGTTTTTCCTACGGCCTGGCAAATGTTTCGGCGTTGTATGGGTTGTAGGGGGGACCCTCCCCAACAGTTTTTACAAGGCGCCGTTGGCGCACATCGAATCATAAAGAAATGGCGATTTTTTTTTGTCCGGGATATACAGAGTTTTGACAGTTTTTCGCCTGACGTGTTTTTCCTACGGCCTGGCAAATGTTTCGGCGTTGTATGGGTTGTAGGGGGGACCCTCCCCAACAGTTTTTACAAGGCGCCGTTGGCGCACATCGAATCATAAAGAAATGGCGATTTTTTTTTGTCCGGGATATACAGAGTTTTGACGGTTTTTCGCCTGTAGTTTATTTCCTACGGCCTGGCAAATGTTTCGGCGTTGTATGGGGTGTGGGGGAGACCCTCTCCAACAGTTTTTACAAGGCGCCGTTGGCGCACATCGAATCATAAAGAAATGGCGATTTTTTTTTTGTCCGGGATATACAGAGTTTTGACAGTTTTTCGCCTGTCGTGTTTTTCCTACGGCCTGGCAAATGTTTCGGCGTTGTATGGGTTGTAGGGGGGACCCTCCCCAACAGTTTTTACAAGGCGCCGTTGGCGCACATCGAATCATAAAGAAATGGCGATTTTTTTTTGTCCGGGATATACAGAGTTTTGACAGTTTTTCGCCTGACGTGTTTTTCCTACGGCCTGGCAAATGTTTCGGCGTTGTATGGGTTGTAGGGGGGACCCTCCCCAACAGTTTTTACAAGGCGCCGTTGGCGCACATCGAATCATAAAGAAATGGCGATTTTTTTTTGTCCGGGATATACAGAGTTTTGACGGTTTTTCGCCTGTAGTTTATTTCCTACGGCCTGGCAAATGTTTCGGCGTTGTATGGGTTGTAGGGGGGACCCTCCCCAACAGTTTTTACAAGGCGCCGTTGGCGCACATCGAATCATAAAGAAATGGCGATTTTTTTTTGTCCGGGATATACAGAGTTTTGACGGTTTTTCGCCTGTAGTTTATTTCCTACGGCCTGGCAAATGTTTCGGCGTTGTATGGGTTGTAGGGGGGACCCTCCCCAACAGTTTTTACAAGGCGCCGTTGGCGCACATCGAATCATAAAGAAATGGCGATTTTTTTTTGTCCGGGATATACAGAGTTTTGACAGTTTTTCGCCTGTCGTGTTTTTCCTACGGCCTGGCAAATGTTTCGGCGTTGTATGGGTTGTAGGGGGGACCCTCCCCAACAGTTTTTACAAGGCGCCGTTGGCGCACATCGAATCATAAAGAAATGGCGATTTTTTTTTGTCCGGGATATACAGAGTTTTGACAGTTTTTCGCCTGACGTGTTTTTCCTACGGCCTGGCAAATGTTTCGGCGTTGTATGGGTTGTAGGGGGGACCCTCCCCAACAGTTTTTACAAGGCGCCGTTGGCGCACATCGAATCATAAAGAAATGGCGATTTTTTTTTGTCCGGGATATACAGAGTTTTGACGGTTTTTCGCCTGTAGTTTATTTCCTACGGCCTGGCAAATGTTTCGGCGTTGTATGGGGTGTGGGGGAGACCCTCTCCAATAGTTTTTACAAGGCGCCGTTGGCGCACATCGAATCATAAAGAAATGGCGATTTTTTTTTGTCCGGGATATACAGATTTTTGACGGTTTTTCGCCTGTAGTTTATTTCCTACGGCCTGGCAAATGTTTCGGCGTTGTATGGGGTGTGGGGGAGACCCTCTCCAACAGTTTTTACAAGGCGCCGTTGGCGCACATCGAATCATAAAGAAATGGCGATTTTTTTTTGTCCGGGATATACAGAGTTTTGACGGTTTTTCGCCTGTAGTTTATTTCCTACGGCCTGGCAAATGTTTCGGCGTTGTATGGGGTGTGGGGGAGACCCTCTCCAACAGTTTTTACAAGGCGCCGTTGGCGCACATCGAATCATAAAGAAATGGCGATTTTTTTTTGTCCGGGATATACAGAGTTTTGACAGTTTTTCGCCTGTCGTGTTTTTCCTACGGCCTGGCAAATGTTTCGGCGTTGTATGGGTTGTAGGGGGGACCCTCCCCAACAGTTTTTACAAGGCGCCGTTGGCGCACATCGAATCATAAAGAAATGGCGATTTTTTTTTGTCCGGGATATACAGAGTTTTGACAGTTTTTCGCCTGTCGTGTTTTTCCTACGGCCTGGCAAATGTTTCGGCGTTGTATGGGTTGTAGGGGGGACCCTCCCCAACAGTTTTTACAAGGCGCCGTTGGCGCACATCGAATCATAAAGAAATGGCGATTTTTTTTTGTCCGGGATATACAGATTTTTGACGGTTTTTCGCCTGTAGTTTATTTCCTACGGCCTGGCAAATGTTTCGGCGTTGTATGGGGTGTGGGGGAGACCCTCTCCAACAGTTTTTACAAGGCGCCGTTGGCGCACATCGAATCATAAAGAAATAGCGATTTTTTTTTGTCCGGGATATACAGAGTTTTGACAGTTTTTCGCCTGTCGTGTTTTTCCTACGGCCTGGCAAATGTTTCGGCGTTGTATGGGTTGTAGGGGGGACCCTCCCCAACAGTTTTTACAAGGCGCCGTTGGCGCACATCGAATCATAAAGAAATGGCGATTTTTTTTTGTCCGGGATATACAGAGTTTTGACAGTTTTTCGCCTGTCGTGTTTTTCCTACGGCCTGGCAAATGTTTCGGCGTTGTATGGGTTGTAGGGGGGACCCTCCCCAACAGTTTTTACAAGGCGCCGTTGGCGCACATCGAATCATAAAGAAATGGCGATTTTTTTTTGTCCGGGATATACAGAGTTTTGACAGTTTTTCGCCTGACGTGTTTTTTCTACGGCCTGGCAAATGTTTCGGCGTTGTATGGGTTGTAGGGGGGACCCTCCCCAACAGTTTTTACAAGGCGCCGTTGGCGCACATCGAATCATAAAGAAATGGCGATTTTTTTTTGTCCGGGATATACAGAGTTTTGACGGTTTTTCGCCTGTAGTTTATTTCCTACGGCCTGGCAAATGTTTCGGCGTTGTATGGGGTGTGGGGGAGACCCTCTCCAATAGTTTTTACAAGGCGCCGTTGGCGCACATCGAATCATAAAGAAATGGCGATTTTTTTTTGTCCGGGATATACAGATTTTTGACGGTTTTTCGCCTGTAGTTTATTTCCTACGGCCTGGCAAATGTTTCGGCGTTGTATGGGGTGTGGGGGAGACCCTCTCCAACAGTTTTTA
The DNA here is from genome assembly GCA_963920635.1 of Pseudeuparius sepicola. Classification (NCBI taxonomy): domain Eukaryota; kingdom Metazoa; phylum Arthropoda; class Insecta; order Coleoptera; family Anthribidae; genus Pseudeuparius; species Pseudeuparius sepicola. The sequence goes on from OY987308.1 coordinate 858,054, forward strand.
CAAGGCGCCGTTGGCGCACATCGAATCATAAAGAAATGGCGATTTTTTTTTGTCCGGGATATACAGAGTTTTGACGGTTTTTCGCCTGTAGTTTACTTCCTACGGCCTGGCAAATGTTTCGGCGTTGTATGGGGTGTGGGGGAGACCCTCTCCAACAGTTTTTACAAGGCGCCGTTGGCGCACATCGAATCATAAAGAAATGGCGATTTTTTTTTGTCCGGGATATACAGAGTTTTGACAGTTTTTCGCCTGTCGTGTTTTTCCTACGGCCTGGCAAATGTTTCGGCGTTGTATGGGTTGTAGGGGGGACCCTCCCCAACAGTTTTTACAAGGCGCCGTTGGCGCACATCGAATCATAAAGAAATGGCGATTTTTTTTTGTCCGGGATATACAGAGTTTTGACAGTTTTTCGCCTGTCGTGTTTTTCCTACGGCCTGGCAAATGTTTCGGCGTTGTATGGGTTGTAGGGGGGACCCTCCCCAACAGTTTTTACAAGGCGCCGTTGGCGCACATCGAATCATAAAGAAATGGCGATTTTTTTTTGTCCGGGATATACAGATTTTTGACGGTTTTTCGCCTGTAGTTTATTTCCTACGGCCTGGCAAATGTTTCGGCGTTGTATGGGGTGTGGGGGAGACCCTCTCCAACAGTTTTTACAAGGCGCCGTTGGCGCACATCGAATCATAAAGAAATGGCGATTTTTTTTTGTCCGGGATATACAGAGTTTTGACAGTTTTTCGCCTGTCGTGTTTTTCCTACGGCCTGGCAAATGTTTCGGCGTTGTATGGGTTGTAGGGGGGACCCTCCCCAACAGTTTTTACAAGGCGCCGTTGGCGCACATCGAATCATAAAGAAATGGCGATTTTTTTTTGTCCGGGATATACAGAGTTTTGACAGTTTTTCGCCTGTCGTGTTTTTCCTACGGCCTGGCAAATGTTTCGGCGTTGTATGGGTTGTAGGGGGGACCCTCCCCAACAGTTTTTACAAGGCGCCGTTGGCGCACATCGAATCATAAAGAAATGGCGATTTTTTTTTGTCCGGGATATACAGAGTTTTGACAGTTTTTCGCCTGACGTGTTTTTCCTACGGCCTGGCAAATGTTTCGGCGTTGTATGGGTTGTAGGGGGGACCCTCCCCAACAGTTTTTACAAGGCGCCGTTGGCGCACATCGAATCATAAAGAAATGGCGATTTTTTTTTGTCCGGGATATACAGAGTTTTGACGGTTTTTCGCCTGTAGTTTATTTCCTACGGCCTGGCAAATGTTTCGGCGTTGTATGGGTTGTAGGGGGGACCCTCCCCAACAGTTTTTACAAGGCGCCGTTGGCGCACATCGAATCATAAAGAAATGGCGATTTTTTTTTGTCCGGGATATACAGAGTTTTGACGGTTTTTCGCCTGTAGTTTATTTCCTACGGCCTGGCAAATGTTTCGGCGTTGTATGGGGTGTGGGGGAGACCCTCTCCAACAGTTTTTACAAGGCGCCGTTGGCGCACATCGAATCATAAAGAAATGGCGATTTTTTTTTTGTCCGGGATATACAGAGTTTTGACAGTTTTTCGCCTGTCGTGTTTTTCCTACGGCCTGGCAAATGTTTCGGCGTTGTATGGGTTGTAGGGGGGACCCTCCCCAACAGTTTTTACAAGGCGCCGTTGGCGCACATCGAATCATAAAGAAATGGCGATTTTTTTTTGTCCGGGATATACAGAGTTTTGACAGTTTTTCGCCTGACGTGTTTTTCCTACGGCCTGGCAAATGTTTCGGCGTTGTATGGGTTGTAGGGGGGACCCTCCCCAACAGTTTTTACAAGGCGCCGTTGGCGCACATCGAATCATAAAGAAATGGCGATTTTTTTTTGTCCGGGATATACAGAGTTTTGACGGTTTTTCGCCTGTAGTTTATTTCCTACGGCCTGGCAAATGTTTCGGCGTTGTATGGGTTGTAGGGGGGACCCTCCCCAACAGTTTTTACAAGGCGCCGTTGGCGCACATCGAATCATAAAGAAATGGCGATTTTTTTTTGTCCGGGATATACAGAGTTTTGACAGTTTTTCGCCTGTCGTGTTTTTCCTACGGCCTGGCAAATGTTTCGGCGTTGTATGGGGTGTGGGGGAGACCCTCTCCAACAGTTTTTACAAGGCGCCGTTGGCGCACATCGAATCATAAAGAAATGGCGATTTTTTTTTGTCCGGGATATACAGAGTTTTGACAGTTTTTCGCCTGTCGTGTTTTTCCTACGGCCTGGCAAATGTTTCGGCGTTGTATGGGTTGTAGGGGGGACCCTCCCCAACAGTTTTTACAAGGCGCCGTTGGCGCACATCGAATCATAAAGAAATGGCGATTTTTTTTTGTCCGGGATATACAGATTTTTGACGGTTTTTCGCCTGTAGTTTATTTCCTACGGCCTGGCAAATGTTTCGGCGTTGTATGGGGTGTGGGGGAGACCCTCTCCAACAGTTTTTACAAGGCGCCGTTGGCGCACATCGAATCATAAAGAAATGGCGATTTTTTTTTGTCCGGGATATACAGAGTTTTGACAGTTTTTCGCCTGTCGTGTTTTTCCTACGGCCTGGCAAATATTTCGGCGTTGTATGGGTTGTAGGGGGGACCCTCCCCAACAGTTTTTACAAGGCGCCGTTGGCGCACATCGAATCATAAAGAAATGGCGATTTTTTTTTGTCCGGGATATACAGAGTTTTGACAGTTTTTCGCCTGTCGTGTTTTTCCTACGGCCTGGCAAATGTTTCGGCGTTGTATGGGTTGTAGGGGGGACCCTCCCCAACAGTTTTTACAAGGCGCCGTTGGCGCACATCGAATCATAAAGAAATGGCGATTTTTTTTTGTCCGGGATATACAGAGTTTTGACAGTTTTTCGCCTGTCGTGTTTTTCCTACGGCCTGGCAAATGTTTCGGCGTTGTATGGGTTGTAGGGGGGACCCTCCCCAACAGTTTTTACAAGGCGCCGTTGGCGCACATCGAATCATAAAGAAATGGCGATTTTTTTTTGTCCGGGATATACAGAGTTTTGACAGTTTTTCGCCTGACGTGTTTTTCCTACGGCCTGGCAAATGTTTCGGCGTTGTATGGGTTGTAGGGGGGACCCTCCCCAACAGTTTTTACAAGGCGCCGTTGGCGCACATCGAATCATAAAGAAATGGCGATTTTTTTTTGTCCGGGATATACAGAGTTTTGACAGTTTTTCGCCTGACGTGTTTTTCCTACGGCCTGGCAAATGTTTCGGCGTTGTATGGGTTGTAGGGGGGACCCTCCCCAACAGTTTTTACAAGGCGCCGTTGGCGCACATCGAATCATAAAGAAATGGCGATTTTTTTTTGTCCGGGATATACAGAGTTTTGACGGTTTTTCGCCTGTAGTTTATTTCCTACGGCCTGGCAAATGTTTCGGCGTTGTATGGGGTGTGGGGGAGACCCTCTCCAACAGTTTTTACAAGGCGCCGTTGGCGCACATCGAATCATAAAGAAATGGCGATTTTTTTTTGTCCGGGATATACAGAGTTTTGACAGTTTTTCGCCTGTCGTGTTTTTCCTACGGCCTGGCAAATGTTTCGGCGTTGTATGGGTTGTAGGGGGGACCCTCCCCAACAGTTTTTACAAGGCGCCGTTGGCGCACATCGAATCATAAAGAAATGGCGATTTTTTTTTGTCCGGGATATACAGAGTTTTGACGGTTTTTCGCCTGTAGTTTATTTCCTACGGCCTGGCAAATGTTTCGGCGTTGTATGGGTTGTAGGGGGGACCCTCCCCAACAGTTTTTACAAGGCGCCGTTGGCGCACATCGAATCATAAAGAAATGGCGATTTTTTTTTTGTCCGGGATATACAGAGTTTTGACAGTTTTTCGCCTGTCGTGTTTTTCCTACGGCCTGGCAAATGTTTCGGCGTTGTATGGGTTGTAGGGGGGACCCTCCCCAACAGTTTTTACAAGGCGCCGTTGGCGCACATCGAATCATAAAGAAATGGCGATTTTTTTTTGTCCGGGATATACAGAGTTTTGACAGTTTTTCGCCTGACGTGTTTTTCCTACGGCCTGGCAAATGTTTCGGCGTTGTATGGGTTGTAGGGGGGACCCTCCCCAACAGTTTTTACAAGGCGCCGTTGGCGCACATCGAATCATAAAGAAATGGCGATTTTTTTTTGTCCGGGATATACAGAGTTTTGACAGTTTTTCGCCTGTCGTGTTTTTCCTACGGCCTGGCAAATGTTTCGGCGTTGTATGGGGTGTGGGGGAGACCCTCTCCAATAGTTTTTACAAGGCGCCGTTGGCGCACATCGAATCATAAAGAAATGGCGATTTTTTTTTGTCCGGGATATACAGATTTTTGACGGTTTTTCGCCTGTAGTTTATTTCCTACGGCCTGGCAAATGTTTCGGCGTTGTATGGGGTGTGGGGGAGACCCTCTCCAACAGTTTTTACAAGGCGCCGTTGGCGCACATCGAATCATAAAAAAATGGCGATTTTTTTTTGTCCGGGATATACAGAGTTTTGACAGTTTTTCGCCTGTCGTGTTTTTCCTACGGCCTGGCAAATGTTTCGGCGTTGTATGGGTTGTAGGGGGGACCCTCCCCAACAGTTTTTACAAGGCGCCGTTGGCGCACATCGAATCATAAAGAAATGGCGATTTTTTTTTGTCCGGGATATACAGAGTTTTGACAGTTTTTCGCCTGTCGTGTTTTTCCTACGGCCTGGCAAATGTTTCGGCGTTGTATGGGTTGTAGGGGGGACCCTCCCCAACAGTTTTTACAAGGCGCCGTTGGCGCACATCGAATCATAAAGAAATGGCGATTTTTTTTTGTCCGGGATATACAGAGTTTTGACAGTTTTTCGCCTGACGTGTTTTTCCTACGGCCTGGCAAATGTTTCGGCGTTGTATGGGTTGTAGGGGGGACCCTCCCCAACAGTTTTTACAAGGCGCCGTTGGCGCACATCGAATCATAAAGAAATGGCGATTTTTTTTTGTCCGGGATATACAGAGTTTTGACGGTTTTTCGCCTGTAGTTTATTTCCTACGGCCTGGCAAATGTTTCGGCGTTGTATGGGTTGTAGGGGGGACCCTCCCCAACAGTTTTTACAAGGCGCCGTTGGCGCACATCGAATCATAAAGAAATGGCGATTTTTTTTTGTCCGGGATATACAGAGTTTTGACAGTTTTTCGCCTGTCGTGTTTTTCCTACGGCCTGGCAAATGTTTCGGCGTTGTATGGGTTGTAGGGGGGACCCTCCCCAACAGTTTTTACAAGGCGCCGTTGGCGCACATCGAATCATAAAGAAATGGCGATTTTTTTTTGTCCGGGATATACAGATTTTTGACGGTTTTTCGCCTGTAGTTTATTTCCTACGGCCTGGCAAATGTTTCGGCGTTGTATGGGGTGTGGGGGAGACCCTCTCCAACAGTTTTTACAAGGCGCCGTTGGCGCACATCGAATCATAAAGAAATGGCGATTTTTTTTTGTCCGGGATATACAGAGTTTTGACGGTTTTTCGCCTGTAGTTTATTTCCTACGGCCTGGCAAATGTTTCGGCGTTGTATGGGTTGTAGGGGGGACCCTCCCCAACAGTTTTTACAAGGCGCCGTTGGCGCACATCGAATCATAAAGAAATGGCGATTTTTTTTTGTCCGGGATATACAGAGTTTTGACAGTTTTTCGCCTGTCGTGTTTTTCCTACGGCCTGGCAAATGTTTCGGCGTTGTATGGGTTGTAGGGGGGACCCTCCCCAACAGTTTTTACAAGGCGCCGTTGGCGCACATCGAATCATAAAGAAATGGCGATTTTTTTTTGTCCGGGATATACAGAGTTTTGACAGTTTTTCGCCTGACGTGTTTTTCCTACGGCCTGGCAAATGTTTCGGCGTTGTATGGGTTGTAGGGGGGACCCTCCCCAACAGTTTTTACAAGGCGCCGTTGGCGCACATCGAATCATAAAGAAATGGCGATTTTTTTTTGTCCGGGATATACAGAGTTTTGACGGTTTTTCGCCTGTAGTTTATTTCCTACGGCCTGGCAAATGTTTCGGCGTTGTATGGGTTGTAGGGGGGACCCTCCCCAACAGTTTTTACAAGGCGCCGTTGGCGCACATCGAATCATAAAGAAATGGCGATTTTTTTTTGTCCGGGATATACAGAGTTTTGACGGTTTTTCGCCTGTAGTTTATTTCCTACGGCCTGGCAAATGTTTCGGCGTTGTATGGGTTGTAGGGGGGACCCTCCCCAACAGTTTTTACAAGGCGCCGTTGGCGCACATCGAATCATAAAGAAATGGCGATTTTTTTTTGTCCGGGATATACAGATTTTTGACGGTTTTTCGCCTGTAGTTTATTTCCTACGGCCTGGCAAATGTTTCGGCGTTGTATGGGGTGTGGGGGAGACCCTCTCCAACAGTTTTTACAAGGCGCCGTTGGCGCACATCGAATCATAAAGAAATGGCGATTTTTTTTTGTCCGGGATATACAGAGTTTTGACGGTTTTTCGCCTGTAGTTTATTTCCTACGGCCTGGCAAATGTTTCGGCGTTGTATGGGTTGTAGGGGGGACCCTCCCCAACAGTTTTTACAAGGCGCCGTTGGCGCACATCGAATCATAAAGAAATGGCGATTTTTTTTTGTCCGGGATATACAGATTTTTGACGGTTTTTCGCCTGTAGTTTATTTCCTACGGCCTGGCAAATGTTTCGGCGTTGTATGGGGTGTGGGGGAGACCCTCTCCAACAGTTTTTACAAGGCGCCGTTGGCGCACATCGAATCATAAAGAAATGGCGATTTTTTTTTGTCCGGGATATACAGAGTTTTGACAGTTTTTCGCCTGTCGTGTTTTTCCTACGGCCTGGCAAATGTTTCGGCGTTGTATGGGTTGTAGGGGGGACCCTCCCCAACAGTTTTTACAAGGCGCCGTTGGCGCACATCGAATCATAAAGAAATGGCGATTTTTTTTTGTCCGGGATATACAGAGTTTTGACGGTTTTTCGCCTGTAGTTTATTTCCTACGGCCTGGCAAATGTTTCGGCGTTGTATGGGGTGTGGGGGAGACCCTCTCCAACAGTTTTTACAAGGCGCCGTTGGCGCACATCGAATCATAAAGAAATGGCGATTTTTTTTTGTCCGGGATATACAGAGTTTTGACGGTTTTTCGCCTGTAGTTTATTTCCTACGGCCTGGCAAATGTTTCGGCGTTGTATGGGGTGTGGGGGAGACCCTCCCCAACAGTTTTTACAAGGCGCCGTTGGCGCACATCGAATCATAAAGAAATGGCGATTTTTTTTTGTCCGGGATATACAGATTTTTGACGGTTTTTCGCCTGTAGTTTATTTCCTACGGCCTGGCAAATGTTTCGGCGTTGTATGGGGTGTGGGGGAGACCCTCTCCAACAGTTTTTACAAGGCGCCGTTGGCGCACATCGAATCATAAAGAAATGGCGATTTTTTTTTGTCCGGGATATACAGATTTTTGACGGTTTTTCGCCTGTAGTTTATTTCCTACGGCCTGGCAAATGTTTCGGCGTTGTATGGGGTGTGGGGGAGACCCTCTCCAACAGTTTTTACAAGGCGCCGTTGGCGCACATCGAATCATAAAGAAATGGCGATTTTTTTTTGTCCGGGATATACAGAGTTTTGACAGTTTTTCGCCTGTCGTGTTTTTCCTACGGCCTGGCAAATGTTTCGGCGTTGTATGGGTTGTAGGGGGGACCCTCCCCAACAGTTTTTACAAGGCGCCGTTGGCGCACATCGAATCATAAAGAAATGGCGATTTTTTTTTTGTCCGGGATATACAGATTTTTGACGGTTTTTCGCCTGTAGTTTATTTCCTACGGCCTGGCAAATGTTTCGGCGTTGTATGGGGTGTGGGGGAGACCCTCTCCAACAGTTTTTACAAGGCGCCGTTGGCGCACATCGAATCATAAAGAAATGGCGATTTTTTTTTGTCCGGGATATACAGAGTTTTGACGGTTTTTCGCCTGTAGTTTATTTCCTACGGCCTGGCAAATGTTTCGGCGTTGTATGGGTTGTAGGGGGGACCCTCCCCAACAGTTTTTACAAGGCGCCGTTGGCGCACATCGAATCATAAAGAAATGGCGATTTTTTTTTGTCCGGGATATACAGATTTTTGACGGTTTTTCGCCTGTAGTTTATTTCCTACGGCCTGGCAAATGTTTCGGCGTTGTATGGGGTGTGGGGGAGACCCTCTCCAACAGTTTTTACAAGGCGCCGTTGGCGCACATCGAATCATAAAGAAATGGCGATTTTTTTTTGTCCGGGATATACAGAGTTTTGACAGTTTTTCGCCTGTCGTGTTTTTCCTACGGCCTGGCAAATGTTTCGGCGTTGTATGGGTTGTAGGGGGGACCCTCCCCAACAGTTTTTACAAGGCGCCGTTGGCGCACATCGAATCATAAAGAAATGGCGATTTTTTTTTGTCCGGGATATACAGAGTTTTGACGGTTTTTCGCCTGTAGTTTATTTCCTACGGCCTGGCAAATGTTTCGGCGTTGTATGGGGTGTGGGGGAGACCCTCTCCAATAGTTTTTACAAGGCGCCGTTAGCGCACATCGAATCATAAAGAAATGGCGATTTTTTTTTTGTCCGGGATATACAGAGTTTTGACGGTTTTTCGCCTGTAGTTTATTTCCTACGGCCTGGCAAATGTTTCGGCGTTGTATGGGGTGTGGGGGAGACCCTCTCCAACAGTTTTTACAAGGCGCCGTTGGCGCACATCGAATCATAAAGAAATGGCGATTTTTTTTTGTCCGGGATATACAGAGTTTTGACAGTTTTTCGCCTGTCGTGTTTTTCCTACGGCCTGGCAAATGTTTCGGCGTTGTATGGGTTGTAGGGGGGACCCTCCCCAACAGTTTTTACAAGGCGCCGTTGGCGCACATCGAATCATAAAGAAATGGCGATTTTTTTTTGTCCGGGATATACAGATTTTTGACGGTTTTTCGCCTGTAGTTTATTTCCTACGGCCTGGCAAATGTTTCGGCGTTGTATGGGGTGTGGGGGAGACCCTCTCCAACAGTTTTTACAAGGCGCCGTTGGCGCACATCGAATCATAAAGAAATGGCGATTTTTTTTTGCCGGGATATACAGAGTTTTGACAGTTTTTCGCCTGTCGTGTTTTTCCTACGGCCTGGCAAATGTTTCGGCGTTGTATGGGTTGTAGGGGGGACCCTCCCCAACAGTTTTTACAAGGCGCCGTTGGCGCACATCGAATCATAAAGAAATGGCGATTTTTTTTTGTCCGGGATATACAGAGTTTTGACGGTTTTTCGCCTGTAGTTTATTTCCTACGGCCTGGCAAATGTTTCGGCGTTGTATGGGGTGTGGGGGAGACCCTCTCCAATAGTTTTTACAAGGCGCCGTTAGCGCACATCGAATCATAAAGAAATGGCGATTTTTTTTTGTCCGGGATATACAGAGTTTTGACGGTTTTTCGCCTGTAGTTTATTTCCTACGGCCTGGCAAATGTTTCGGCGTTGTATGGGGTGTGGGGGAGACCCTCCCCAACAGTTTTTACAAGGCGCCGTTGGCGCACATCGAATCATAAAGAAATGGCGATTTTTTTTTGTCCGGGATATACAGAGTTTTGACGGTTTTTCGCCTGTAGTTTATTTCCTACGGCCTGGCAAATGTTTCGGCGTTGTATGGGGTGTGGGGGAGACCCTCTCCAACAGTTTTTACAAGGCGCCGTTGGCGCACATCGAATCATAAAGAAATGGCGATTTTTTTTTGTCCGGGATATACAGAGTTTTGACGGTTTTTCGCCTGTAGTTTATTTCCTACGGCCTGGCAAATGTTTCGGCGTTGTATGGGGTGTGGGGGAGACCCTCTCCAACAGTTTTTACAAGGCGCCGTTGGCGCACATCGAATCATAAAGAAATGGCGATTTTTTTTTTGTCCGGGATATACAGAGTTTTGACGGTTTTTCGCCTGTAGTTTATTTCCTACGGCCTGGCAAATGTTTCGGCGTTGTATGGGGTGTGGGGGAGACCCTCTCCAACAGTTTTTACAAGGCGCCGTTGGCGCACATCGAATCATAAAGAAATGGCGATTTTTTTTTGTCCGGGATATACAGAGTTTTGACAGTTTTTCGCCTGTCGTGTTTTTCCTACGGCCTGGCAAATGTTTCGGCGTTGTATGGGTTGTAGGGGGGACCCTCCCCAACAGTTTTTACAAGGCGCCGTTGGCGCACATCGAATCATAAAGAAATGGCGATTTTTTTTTGTCCGGGATATACAGAGTTTTGACGGTTTTTCGCCTGTAGTTTATTTCCTACGGCCTGGCAAATGTTTCGGCGTTGTATGGGTTGTAGGGGGGACCCTCCCCAACAGTTTTTACAAGGCGCCGTTGGCGCACATCGAATCATAAAGAAATGGCGATTTTTTTTTGTCCGGGATATACAGAGTTTTGACAGTTTTTCGCCTGACGTGTTTTTCCTACGGCCTGGCAAATGTTTCGGCGTTGTATGGGTTGTAGGGGGGACCCTCCCCAACAGTTTTTATAAGGCGCCGTTGGCGCACATCGAATCATAAAGAAATGGCGATTTTTTTTTGTCCGGGATATACAGAGTTTTGACGGTTTTTCGCCTGTAGTTTATTTCCTACGGCCTGGCAAATGTTTCGGCGTTGTATGGGGTGTGGGGGAGACCCTCCCCAACAGTTTTTACAAGGCGCCGTTGGCGCACATCGAATCATAAAGAAATGGCGATTTTTTTTTGTCCGGGATATACAGAGTTTTGACGGTTTTTCGCCTGTAGTTTATTTCCTACGGCCTGGCAAATGTTTCGGCGTTGTATGGGTTGTAGGGGGGACCCTCCCCAACAGTTTTTACAAGGCGCCGTTGGCGCACATCGAATCATAAAGAAATGGCGATTTTTTTTTGTCCGGGATATACAGAGTTTTGACGGTTTTTCGCCTGTAGTTTATTTCCTACGGCCTGGCAAATGTTTCGGCGTTGTATGGGGTGTGGGGGAGACCCTCTCCAACAGTTTTTACAAGGCGCCGTTGGCGCACATCGAATCATAAAGAAATGGCGATTTTTTTTTGTCCGGGATATACAGAGTTTTGACAGTTTTTCGCCTGTCGTGTTTTTCCTACGGCCTGGCAAATGTTTCGGCGTTGTATGGGTTGTAGGGGGGACCCTCCCCAACAGTTTTTACAAGGCGCCGTTGGCGCACATCGAATCATAAAGAAATGGCGATTTTTTTTTGTCCGGTATATACAGAGTTTTGACGGTTTTTCGCCTGTAGTTTATTTCCTACGGCCTGGCAAATGTTTCGGCGTTGTATGGGTTGTAGGGGGGACCCTCCCCAACAGTTTTTACAAGGCGCCGTTGGCGCACATCGAATCATAAAGAAATGGCGATTTTTTTTTGTCCGGGATATACAGAGTTTTGACAGTTTTTCGCCTGACGTGTTTTTCCTACGGCCTGGCAAATGTTTCGGCGTTGTATGGGTTGTAGGGGGGACCCTCCCCAACAGTTTTTACAAGGCGCCGTTGGCGCACATCGAATCATAAAGAAATGGCGATTTTTTTTTGTCCGGGATATACAGAGTTTTGACGGTTTTTCGCCTGTAGTTTATTTCCTACGGCCTGGCAAATGTTTCGGCGTTGTATGGGGTGTGGGGGAGACCCTCCCCAACAGTTTTTACAAGGCGCCGTTGGCGCACATCGAATCATAAAGAAATGGCGATTTTTTTTTGTCCGGGATATACAGAGTTTTGACGGTTTTTCGCCTGTAGTTTATTTCCTACGGCCTGGCAAATGTTTCGGCGTTGTATGGGTTGTAGGGGGGACCCTCCCCAACAGTTTTTACAAGGCGCCGTTGGCGCACATCGAATCATAAAGAAATGGCGATTTTTTTTTGTCCGGGATATACAGAGTTTTGACGGTTTTTCGCCTGTAGTTTATTTCCTACGGCCTGGCAAATGTTTCGGCGTTGTATGGGGTGTGGGGGAGACCCTCTCCAACAGTTTTTACAAGGCGCCGTTGGCGCACATCGAATCATAAAGAAATGGCGATTTTTTTTTGTCCGGGATATAAAGAGTTTTGACAGTTTTTCGCCTGTCGTGTTTTTCCTACGGCCTGGCAAATGTTTCGGCGTTGTATGGGTTGTAGGGGGGACCCTCCCCAACAGTTTTTACAAGGCGCCGTTGGCGCACATCGAATCATAAAGAAATGGCGATTTTTTTCTGTCCGGGATATACAGAGTTTTGACGGTTTTTCGCCTGTAGTTTATTTCCTACGGCCTGGCAAATGTTTCGGCGTTGTATGGGGTGTGGGGGAGACCCTCTCCAACAGTTTTTACAAGGCGCCGTTGGCGCACATCGAATCATAAAGAAATGGCGATTTTTTTTTGTCCGGGATATACAGAGTTTTGACAGTTTTTCGCCTGACGTGTTTTTCCTACGGCCTGGCAAATGTTTCGGCGTTGTATGGGTTGTAGGGGGGACCCTCCCCAACAGTTTTTACAAGGCGCCGTTGGCGCACATCGAATCATAAAGAAATGGCGATTTTTTTTTGTCCGGGATATACAGAGTTTTGACGGTTTTTCGCCTGTAGTTTATTTCCTACGGCCTGGCAAATGTTTCGGCGTTGTATGGGGTGTGGGGGAGACCCTCTCCAACAGTTTTTACAAGGCGCCGTTGGCGCACATCGAATCATAAAGAAATGGCGATTTTTTTTTGTCCGGGATATACAGAGTTTTGACAGTTTTTCGCCTGTCGTGTTTTTCCTACGGCCTGGCAAATGTTTCGGCGTTGTATGGGTTGTAGGGGGGACCCTCCCCAACAGTTTTTACAAGGCGCCGTTGGCGCACATCGAATCATAAAGAAATGGCGATTTTTTTTTGTCCGGGATATACAGAGTTTTGACGGTTTTTCGCCTGTAGTTTATTTCCTACGGCCTGGCAAATGTTTCGGCGTTGTATGGGGTGTGGGGGAGACCCTCTCCAACAGTTTTTACAAGGCGCCGTTGGCGCACATCGAATCATAAAGGAATGGCGATTTTTTTTTGTCCGGGATATACAGAGTTTTGACAGTTTTTCGCCTGTCGTGTTTTTCCTACGGCCTGGCAAATGTTTCGGCGTTGTATGGGGTGTGGGGGAGACCCTCTCCAATAGTTTTTACAAGGCGCCGTTGGCGCACATCGAATCATAAAGAAATGGCGATTTTTTTTTGTCCGGGATATACAGAGTTTTGACAGTTTTTCGCCTGTCGTGTTTTTCCTACGGCCTGGCAAATGTTTCGGCGTTGTATGGGGTGTGGGGGAGACCCTCCCCAACAGTTTTTACAAGGCGCCGTTGGCGCACATCGAATCATAAAGAAATGGCGATTTTTTTTTGTCCGGGATATACAGAGTTTTGACAGTTTTTCGCCTGTCGTGTTTTTCCTACGGCCTGGCAAATGTTTCGGCGTTGTATGGGGTGTGGGGGAGACCCTCTCCAACAGTTTTTACAAGGCGCCGTTGGCGCACATCGAATCATAAAGAAATGGCGATTTTTTTTTGTCCGGGATATACAGAGTTTTGACGGTTTTTCGCCTGTAGTTTATTTCCTACGGCCTGGCAAATGTTTCGGCGTTGTATGGGGTGTGGGGGAGACCCTCTCCAACAGTTTTTACAAGGCGCCGTTGGCGCACATCGAATCATAAAGAAATGGCGATTTTTTTTTGTCCGGGATATACAGAGTTTTGACAGTTTTTCGCCTGTCGTGTTTTTCCTACGGCCTGGCAAATGTTTCGGCGTTGTATGGGTTGTAGGGGGGACCCTCCCCAACAGTTTTTACAAGGCGCCGTTGGCGCACATCGAATCATAAAGAAATGGCGATTTTTTTTTGTCCGGGATATACAGAGTTTTGACGGTTTTTCGCCTGTAGTTTATTTCCTACGGCCTGGCAAATGTTTCGGCGTTGTATGGGTTGTAGGGGGGACCCTCCCCAACAGTTTTTACAAGGCGCCGTTGGCGCACATCGAATC